>JAMBLF010001408.1:0-91880 GCA_030578115.1 Leucoptera coffeella | reverse complement strand
AAAATGAGATGCTCAATAAAGGGAACGGGACTGATGGATAAACAGTTGCTGTGTAAAGAAAGATTTAATGAATTTATGACGGGGATATAGTTAAAATACGCTGTATTAAAAAAATGTCATATGTTGAACTAATAATTGCTGAAAGCTAGAAGGTAAGTTTCGAGGGTAAGAAAGAGTCTAAGAGGTTGAGGCTCATCAATAAATGATATACTTATTGCCAAACTATGGGTGTGATGGTAATGTATAAACTAATTATGTATTGTGTTTTCACACAACTTTGAGCAGCACGAATTAAAGTACGTTCAGATCCAAAGTTTATAGCATTGCAGAAAATTTATAGCATGTTTAATGTGTATTGGAATTAGTGTGTGCTAAACAAAAGAAAAACTAGATAAAAATCGATCTCACGTTCGCCTGAGACTATCTGAAGCAATCTTGGGTGAGTGAAATCACATGCCCACGAACGGCGCACTGCACCTCAATTACCTGTGACAATGTTGTTTCAAAGGTGACACTACGAAACACAAATTGATGTGCTTCATTAATTCTTCATGTAATAGGCATCGAAGTTGGGATCGGTGGGGAAGCGTATCTAATGTATATATAGGTAATATGTTGATGAATGGAAGATGGACTGGCTGACTGGTTGGACGACTATGAAAAGAAAAAAAACATACAGACTTCCTGATCCTTCGTGGTTGCCGGCGGTGGTCACTCAAGAGTCTGATTTCCTCAAAAAGATCTAGAGCCTTGTTGCAGATTGTTTACAAAAGCACGATTAATAATTTTTAACGAGATTGCCTTAAAAATGGTCCATAATGCGCGCCATTCCAAACAAATGAGCCAAACAATTTGGAGAGACGAACCGAAAAATGGGAAGAGTGCATTAGCCGGTCTCGAAATAAAAGACGCTCCGTTGACAAAAACGCGGCGTATATCCGGAGCACGTGGGGATAGACTCTCCCTAACGGATGCGGTATTTTAAGAGTAACCCCCTGCGAGGATAGCGCCCACTAATAAGTGGAGGAGATCGAGACAAAAGTTTAAAAATAATCGGGCCAATAATAGATCGAAAGGTGAGCTTGTATCGCGCACCCGTCCCCGTTTAAAAATAACATTAAGAGCGTTTGCGGTCTCGGACACCGCGGCCGCCCGCCCAACGCCCGCGACGCCCTGCGGGGAAACGGACGCCGATTTGGACGCCACTAATCGCGATAAAGAGCGAAATGTTACAATTACATGTGTTGTTAGATAGGGCTGAGTAACGTGTATGGATGAGAACGCAGATGGAAAATATTGTGAAGTCTGTTAGAAATGAAACTTGTAAATTAATATTTTATCGTTTATGGTTAATGAATTTCATGTTTTTGATTGGGATACAATAGGCTTTTATAACAACAAATATAGGATTAGCCATGTATACCTGTTCATTTACTAGACTCAATGTTACTACACTACCCGAACAATTTGCACGAATGTAGATGTTGAATGAAATGTTCGTGTCCTTTTTAATAGAATTGTTAAATTGTTGTAATGGTGCACTACACACGCTTATTAATTTATCGAAAACATACTTTATTCGGTTACATCGCAAGTTTATTTTACGTGACTGGCTTCTTCTTCTGACAACTATTCCGTACAGGGGAAACTTTATTACGATACAACTTAAGGAAGGGTTTTTTTACCCATGGATTATTTAAATGTATTCATAACATTTGAAATGTTTAAATTGAGAATTTCTAATGATATTAAATGGCAAAATTATTCCAATATTACAAAAATAACATTCGAAAAATTGCTGATGATATACATAGATAGCCACAACATAAATTTAAACACAGCCACCATAAGTTCTAAAGATTCTCTTAACCATGCCATATTTGTAAGGGTCTAATTGTCTCTGGATTTCCAACCATAACAAAAGCTTTAGTGACAAGGCTGGCCGCCTCGTGTGAAGGCGCGGGTCAATGGAGCGAGCAGCCTTTTCGAGGAAAGGTGCAACGCGACACCTCGGCGGCGTCACGTCGCGGCGACACAAGCGCCTTTGTTTCAGCACAATATTAATGGCGCGGCCACACCGTACGAAATCTCCGCCGCCCCATATCCTCCGTTCACATGGAAACTCCGTCAGAGGTGCAATCCAAAAAATCAGGCCAAGGATAGGCGCCACCGATGAAGTATTACGTTTTCAGAGTCGCGTGGGAACACCACTGAGAACTAATGACTGAGCCCAGATATTTATTGCCCTGTTCTCTAATACAATACTCGCGAGGCTGTGTGTAATGAGGAATTATGAAGCGGCGACACACACGACAACGCGATTATTCACGAAAGTCTAGCCAATTTCGAAATGTATTGAATGGTGCTTATTGGGAAGATGATTGTAGTTGTTAGGTCGACAAATCATTCAATTATTGCTAATGTGGCGGGCATTAGTGGCTGCCCCGTTACGAGCGAACTCGCATTCACAAAACCACATTGTACTGGTAAATGAGCAAAAATGAATAAACATTATCGGATGCGATTTAACATTTTAATAATGCTTTTGACATCAAATTTCATTGCTGAGAAATTTTGCAATGCTTTAATCCGATTTCACTTGTCGGATTTGCAATACTGAATTGTTTTTATAAGTACGAGTCTATTAGTTAGATAGATTTTTTATAGGTAATTATTAGTTTCATTGAATCTTCTTGGATGCGCCAACTGTTACTTTGAATTATAAGATAATAAGGTATTAATTCTATATATTATTAATTCTTATAAGTCAACTCAAATTCAAGTAGGGATAAAAGGACCCTAAATGCTGGGCTGCAGGCTGTTGTCAATTATAAATAGTAGAGATATTGGTGATGGAGTCTGATCTGTTACCAAAACGACATACAAAACTTAGGACTTGTATGACTGAAATTGTCTATAAATCCAGAGTATGAATGAAAATATGATGGGAGCATTGTATCACCGCCAAAATTAGCCTGTTATCCTAAACCTTCTGCTCGATCTAGGAAATGATGAGAAACAACAGCATTAATGCGCTCTATAAAAGTTTCCCAGAAGGTAACGTAGGTAGTAAAACATAAAACTACGCGACGTGGACGTCAGCGGTTAGTGGTTCATTGTCCAAATTACATGTGACGTCGAAACTGACGTAAAGGTACCGAAACGTTTTCCAGTCATGTGATTTATCCCGTGGGTGTGTAATAAACTTTCGCTTTTTAAACAATACGTGCACTAAATAGTGTTATAGGGATAGGCTTCCCCAATGTGATGCTAAATAAGGATAAAAGAGGATATAGTTATTTTTAAACACCCGCGATTTATAGTCAATTTATTTCCGCGACCACGGCCTATGCAACTGGGTCAAAACGTAGGGTAAAATAAAGGTATTTCTATCTTTATTAATTTATTGTGAAACGACCTGGTCTCACATAGTAAATAAAACAGGATATATTCGTAAGAGTGGGAACTCTTGATCTGGGACTTTTAATCCACGAACATGCCTGTCTTTTGTTCTGAGGGCAAGTTAGCTGTCTAAAAACTTATGGAGTAATTTCAGTCTTTATTGGTAAACTGTTAGCTTGTATACCTTTGGTTTAATTAGTGTTGTAGATCAATAGAGAAGTTGTGCTGACTACCTGATAGTGTTCGTTGTGGTTTGTTCATAATTGGGAATAGCTTGGCGCTACTGAAGACTTTTGTAACTATAAATTGAGATTAAATTTCTACTACGATTTTATCAAAATTATGGCACACAATTAATGAATATAAAATAAAATAAGGCTATTTATCTACCAATTTTTAATGTCCATTGAACTATGTAATACCAATTCATTTCTCTAGAAATAAAATATCAATAAATGTGATATTATTGTACTAGGTTCTTGTTCTATTGTAACGGGGATTCAATGCTGTTACAGATTTTTGCTAAGTACCTACATCTAATATATTTAGAGTATATATAATATATTTAGATAATAAATAAATTGGATTGAGTTTGATATCCGCAGTTTGATGTTTGAATCATATCTTTTGCAATTTAAATAATATCACTAATTTCAGTGAATTGTTGCTATGCAGTTCTCAAATGCATCTAACAAATCAAAAAGGGAATTCTTAAGCATAAGCATGGCTAAGTTTATGCACAATACTGTCCCATTTTCACAGTCTAGCCGTGTAACACATACCTAATAAGGAACGTCGCTTATTGTATGTAATTATAATTTCAGAATTTCAATCGTTCCCCTTCAAACGTCTTTGGTTGTCATATCTTAAACTGGCACAGTACTTGTAAAAAGGTTAAGCCTGAAAGTCACGTGAACACAGGCGCAGCGATTCACGTAACTGGCCAAACTTCTTCGAAACGATTCCTTTTTGAATGTAAAATTAAAATCAATGAAAATTCTTACTAATAGACGATGTATTGTCTGGTTAAAACCTCCCCCTAAACTTAGGTAACTAAATTGATTAATTATTTACGAAATTTGAAATATTTTTTGAATTTCGGAATAGTATGCCAGATGCGTACTAATATAGAAAGCAATTCCATAATACGAGTAAATGTTCGATATATAGATAATGTATATTAGAAATTACAAATGTAAGAAAAAAGACTAAGGTTAATATTTATTAATCGCCATGTAAAAATTGATTTTAGTATCATTCCTATTAAAATTTTCGGGTGTGTTGTGTTACTCTAATAATTTTTTAATACATACATGATTCGTTGATAAAAACTATATGTTATGTGCCCTCGATGTATTTTGTTCTTTATAAATGGGAAAAGATTCTAAATAATGCACATACTCTATCTATACATGGCTCTAAGGAAATTAGTTTTGAAGATTTTTCCACAAAAAACTTGGTTCCAAACCATGGTTGAAAATATCTTTAAGTAAGCTAAATTATTTTTCAGTCAGTCACGAAAACTTTCAAATTATACCCTCTACGTACAATCAAAAGCAAAAACCATCCAAAATTCCTTCGCAACACGAACAATCAACGAGTCTCCCCGTCAACTATTCTAGAAAGTCCAAATCGCTCAGTTTCAGCTCCATTTTTCGTAACCGAATCGAGTAGGGTAGGCATTTGTACCGAGCTGCGAAATGGGAGTCTTTAGAGCGTCGACCTCGACTGTGCGAAGATTCGCATTCGCGGCGCCGGCGACTACCCTACGGAGCCCCCCGAGCCGACACTGATAGCAATACCCGGCCACGCACACAGGCGCGCGCTCACCGACAGCACTCCGTCACACACGCTCGCACAATAGAATGCACACACGTTACTGTCATTGATTGGAAGTAAACGGCGGCGCTCCTTGTACGAGCATTATTTGCGTATAGGTACCTCTTTCCTTTCGTGACACTCAGTAACAGGCAACGATGAGAGCGGCTTTAAGGTTCAGTCTAGCTACAGTATTAAGATGTCTCCTGTCACATCAATCACATATTTTAATCGCCACTCTAGTTATCTAGTAAGAAAATATAGTAGATACTCATAATAAACTGTATCCAGCTTATGACATAATGTGGAGGCAGTTTCCATAGAAACGATTAACAATTGCTAAGTTGAAATGCAGATTTATAAAAAAAAAACAATCAGGTAATTTAATAATGGCACACGCGTCAATGTAGACACACATATTTTCGTATTAGCAATCTGTTTTAGGTTTATTTTTTCAGAGTTCAGCAGATTGTTTGCCTAAGAAATTCCTGAGGCAAGAATTTCTTTAATTGCGAATAAATTATTTGTCTTTCTGTAGTGTGTGACCTAGATACAATTAGTGCAGCAGACGTATCCTTGCGGAATTCCCTGTAAGAACGGTTCACAATCGGCTGAACGGTATTCACCAACGTCATGTTGACGTCAGCTCGATTTACATGAGCGATTACGGATCACGACCATTTAATTACAATGGCCGCTGATTTTGACACTGCATCAGTGGGCCCTTCCATCAATGGAACTATAAGAGAATGATTTGTATTTAGCTATACGTATAGCTCTTAAACATGATCCTAATATCTTGAAACTCATATTTAAATAAGTATAAGAGAATTGGTGATTTGCTATTCTTAATTACATGCTATCTGCCTCTGTTTGCAAATCTTAAAGGAAATGAAACTAATTACACGAATATATTAAAATTAATAATCTTAAGAATTAGCTAAATTACATAATGTAATAATTGGTCAATATATACGTTCCAAGTTTTTTAGCTAATTCATATATATACTCGTATATATAAAAAAAATTAAGACTTACGTTACTTACTGTAGAGAAAACAGATTCGCGAAGGAGACTACACATGCCCATTTGTCGTTAGAAGCAGAGCGCGCTCAAAACGAAATATAGACATTGAACACAAATAGATTATAATGTAATTGATTACGTAAAACTGGAATTCCGATTCGATCTCCTTTGGACATTACCGCAGGTCCATGACGTCACGGAGGTAATGGGACCTAACCTAGGTATGTGCCGTCATCGCCGAGTGACGATTCTTCAGACGAGATTTCTTGCGTCATTGCGCATCGCTCTATTTGTGACAGTGGGCTGACAGCCAAAAGAATTTTCTCTCTAACCGAATCTAATTGAATAGGTATATCACAATCAATTAAAATATAAGCTCGACTTTCCAATGGCTACAGCATGTGGACTAGTATAACTATTTAATAAACTCTTCAATTCTATCAAGTGAAACACTCGTTTGTAAGGGTACATTTGGAATGGGAAACAAAACAAACTCTTCTTATAAACAAACAAAAATAACCGACTACACAACAACAACTAGAATTGTTTGTATTTGTGTCCAAACAACGAATTAGAATTTCCGACGATCATCTAAATGACTAACTTACTTCCACGAACCCTTTGTTCTTATAATTATAACAGAGATTTTAATTGCAGCGACGTAGTGGCCGCACACCATGACGCCTGCGGTGGCTCCTATGCGCACCGGATAAGGTTCACGCTTCCAATTCGAAAGATTTCACTCAAGGCGCGACCCGCTGCCACTGAGGACAAATCACACGGAATGCATCGAAGACGACATCGCATGTCACGAGACCTTGAACGGAGAAGGAAGTATAGAGATATTTGCGCGTCAGCGACGACACGACCTCATGGTATTCCTAATGCGCAGATCTCAGACTAATACATTGTCCGACCGCTAACATAGTGTCGACCGCCACACACCTCGGGAAATCGAAAAGGAATTCTAGATCGTAAAGCCTCCGACATTCAGCAGAACGTCTTCGGCGTGCCTGCCCAAGGGCTGCTGGCAAACGGTGACAATCGCCGATAAAACTGTGACATCGGTGCGTGAAATG
This sequence comes from Leucoptera coffeella, assembly GCA_030578115.1. Classification (NCBI taxonomy): domain Eukaryota; kingdom Metazoa; phylum Arthropoda; class Insecta; order Lepidoptera; family Lyonetiidae; genus Leucoptera; species Leucoptera coffeella. The sequence continues at coordinate 84,555 of JAMBLF010001408.1, read as the reverse complement.
CGACGAAACGTAACGGCTCGGACGGCAGACAAAACAATGCACATCGATTTGACTACACTGCGGAATTTGCTGGGGCATGCATAACTTACGGTGTTATTATGCGCGTGTGCGGCGACATCCGCGTTGCACTCCTGTTATTTAGCGTCATGCGCCGACTACGCGGCGGGCGCGCGCGCATCCACCTCGACACTGGCTGCACCGGCCCAACACTCGCCCGCAGGAACCTGCACCAGCACACGTTGTTGACAGTCTCAAAAGAAAGTATGAAAACAGGATAATATCCAAAAATACAATGATCTTTGTAAATCTTATCTAGAGTTATAATCCATTTCGCAATGCCTAATAACAATGAATGCAATAATAGTGCATCATCTGAGTTGGTGTACGAAGTAGCCCGAAGTGTTCGGAGTCACAGTTTCAGTGTCGGGTTCATGTTTAAGTCATGGAAGTGGCTGGCGCCTCGCACGCCCGTCGAGATGCCCATAAATTATTATTATTAATAGAACAGGCCTCTTCCCGAATGCAGCTGACGTCACGGCGCGGCGTTGGCTTTGAAAGTGTAATGAGCGTTGTGGGGTGCGCTCTCGCGGCGAGTAACGGCGCGGCGCATACCTGAGATAAGCCTCTGGAGCTGCGGGCAGATTCCATTGAGCGCGGGAGCCCTACTACGCGCAGGAATTCGGCTGTCATTTGGGCGCGGTGCAACGACCGCCAAGCGCCGCGCCTTTATCAATGGCACCGCGCTGCTGCCGCCGGCGCTGCCTTGCCTATAATATTTCCAAACAGCCATTATCTCAGCCGCTCCGAGACCCCGACTTAGCATTTTTAACCTTTAGACAAGACGTGTTATTTATTCTGCCCGGCGCGGTGTGTCGATCCAAATGCCCGTCCGACTGTCGGCGGCTCGGCTCGGGACCCATTAGCGCACAGCCATCATTTCATAGCTTCCTCGCACCTAATACTGGGGATGACTTATTTGGCTTCGTCATGGTGCACCATTTATAGGGTTTATTAGTAGTAGTACGAATCCCTTGCTACTATAATATATCCTCTTGTTTGTAAACCATATACATCTTATATAAAGTATCACCAATATTCAATCGAAACATCTATAGTTGTGCGCCATTAAATTCACAAACGAACATAAGATTGTTAGTGAAGGATACATATATACCAATTATTATTATTGAATTCAATCAAACAACTGCTTTCAGTTAAAAAAAAATAATGAAATGCCCTTTTTAAAGCTGGTAACAAGTAGTTGTGTGTCATTAGTAACTATTAGTCATCTATGTTCATTTTAGTGTTCTATTCTTAGGGAACCATCTAATTATTATTTGTGATTAATTATAATAAATCATTACAATAGTCTTTCTTTCCAGGAAGCGAAAAAGAATAAGAGTGAAAGAATAATAAAAGAAAAAATACGTAATTAGATGCGATATGTACATATGTATCTAATCATAGATTGTGTTTCAGAAAAACATTGTGTTACATACAAATTAATTCAAACCTTCCATAGTATAGAATGCATCTACCAAGCTATTAAAATGAATCAACCACAATACATAATATTAATGAAATTTGTCAAGATCGTTCAAGATGGCGAAATATACTCACGTCCTACCCCGTTAGGGAAGCAGAGGTGTGAATGTATATCATATTAATGATCAAACAAAAACATATCTTTTAAAATGCTCATGTTCTTTATTTTAAATTCTTTGTACATACATACAGTTTATTTTCTTAAAGTTAACTTAAATACAACACATATTGAGTACGACAAAGATAAGCTACAAGATTAAGTTTTACCCTTAGTCAGTTGTTTTAAAATATACCACAGAGTGAAAATTCTATTGAACTACACAATTCTTTCCATTTGCAAGGTATAAAATAGAAAATGCTGCATAATTGTTCGGTCAACTACCTCTCTTCTATATTTTTAACGCAAAATCAACAAGGTTACAAGGCAAAATTATAATCTTTAAATATTGTCCATGACTTATTTTATATATATATATATATATATATATATATATATATATTTATACTTAACCATTTTGAATACATATATGTACTGAAAAGAGTTTTTCATTTAAACACCAATTATCTATCTTACTTTATTCCACAGTTTGGAAAATATTAATGTATAGACAAAGTTCTCGAATTAATTATTGGATATTATAAAATTAACAATAATTATTATAATTGATTCGCCTATTTATTGCAATGAATTGAATTGCTTTAAACTTCTGATACATATCTGTTATGCACAATAAAATTATCTTCATTTGCAGCAAATATTATTTACTTCATATAAATACATTCATTTATAATAAGATTTATTATCTAGCTTTATATTTATAAGAATTGCACCTATATTGTGTTATGAGTAACATAATTTAAGTACAAACTTAAGTTACTACAAACAACGCTTAACTACTACTAAATTTGTTTCAATATACATATTTATATTGCACTAAAACCTTAACGATATCTGTAAGTTAAAAAATATAATCTATGATATAGAAAATTCATCTATTATTACATAATATTGAAATAAATCGTACTTTTATTACAATAATAATTAGGAATTACTGAGACATACATATAATATACATATAACATTGGATGTAAATGAAGGGAATGCCACGATTATGAGCTTTAAAGATGTGGTACGTTTAATACTATACTCTTTTTGTACATTAACACTGAAGGTATTTAGATATATGTCAATGTATGAACATAGGAAATATATCGTCTGGAACAGTAAATGCTATTTGTTATAAAATTAGTCATTATCATACAACAGATATCCATGATATATTCAATTTTAAAAATTAAAAAGAACCAATGCTTATTTGTCTCTTTGAACTAAAAATTACAGTTTAATTTCTTTTACTTACAATCAGTAGTTGTATATTAATCAAAATATACTTTTGGTCTAATAACAATAATTAATTGTATTTTAAAAGCATAACAATACTGAAAAACACGTACACAAAGTAGTATTTTCTTATTATTTTCTAAAAAGTGAAATCTGGGCTATTATTTTAACGTTTGACTTAAAACAATGTTGCATCTGTCACAGAATAGACGCAGTTTTCAAATTTCCCTTTATTGTTATTGCTTTTTTGCATTGGCTCCATTTACTCCATTTAAACCTGATAACTATGTATCTCAGATGAACTTATACATACGAATGGGAATACAACGGGTTACCTGTACTCGTTATAAATTCTGATTTATCTAAGTATTTGGACTCAGTATGGCAGGCCTACATAAATTACGCAAAGTTACTACTTTAGACACTAAGGACGTCTAACTTACATCTAGTCCCGGAAGGCACGTCTGATTTTAATTAGCTATTAAACTAAATTTAGTCCATTACCCGAGTCCCACGTCTAGACACATCATGACTACGAAGCCGACGATGCAACCCCACGTTGCCAATTTGCCGTTGCCACTGGAACAAAATACTTATGTTAATCATTTAGCACTTAATTACATTATAATATAATATACGAATACTTTAACGTGCTTCAATCGCTTTGGGGAACTTCAGGTGTAAAATACTTGTTGTATATTAGCTAGCATTCATGTTAGAGATATGGAACATTATTAATATAAATTATAATTATTAATAAATTGGAAGAATATGATTGCGAAGTTTTCAGTTAGTACAATTAATTATGTCCTTTTTCAGCTTGGTCTGGATTAGATGAACATTCAAAATGATTATACGAATGCTACGATTTAACAGGTAGCCAGTACCCAATGTTAGTGTGTCCTTACACTGATTATTTCAGGAATGAGGTAACTTTTCATTTAGGTACCAACAAAACGTGGTCAACCACACATGCGATAACCACGCCCTGTGTTGTCTTTAGTAATTGATAAAGCACTATTAATTGTACTTTAATATTCAATTACAATGGTTTTATTTTTCTGAATAAAAATTGAACATAGACACTGATTAAAAACATTACGAGGAGACCTAGCTAAGCTTCCGAAGAAGTTAACGTTTCGCGGTGTACCGCTTGTCAAGTTGGATGCTCACTATCTTGTGCAAAGTTCGGTGTGCTATAAATCATTACGCGATTAGGAATAATGGGCTTCAAATTTATTTGCTTATGAATAAAATTTCTTATTGGATCCCATTCTAATCAGGGACGTAAAAAGAATGCTAATTAGCTGCCATTCTGCCCAGAATGTCGTAGGAGGCGACTCAGTTACTAGCTGTCAACAGAATATATTGGGCGATAGATTAGCAACCTATCTTCAATATTCCATATCAATGAAAAAGTGACACAGACAATATTGCGTCTCTAAGGTACCTTCTGTCCATCCCGTATACGTTTGTAGTGGATGTTGCAACCTCATAGGACGATTCCCAATCCGTTAGGTCAGGGAACGGGCGTCCAGCGAGAGATTCTCAGACAGTGACGCAAGATTAGACAAAGCGGCTCGAGTCGTCGCCCTTAACCCCGCACAATACGTGCCATATTCCACTTTCATATGTTAATACGCTGTTAGAACTGTGACAACGAATTTGCTCTATGCACACTTTCGAAATGAACCTCTATACTGCATCTACTTCTAACATTCACACAGCTTTAATAATTCTTCAGATAACAGTCCTTGTGATATAATAAGGTAATTTTAATTCGGAATAGACGAGGCAATGTTAATAAATGTAGTTATGAATGGCTGCCATTCATTCCGTTTACCAAATTCACAATTTCCAAGCGTCTACGTATCCAAGTCCGCAGCACGGTCTTCATACGCAATAATATTAAAGCCGATGGATCATCATCTAAGTAATTGCTCAATTAACTAGCCAATCGGTCCTTCCGCAGTTCTTATTAACATTTATTCTCATATATACTTCTCAATCAGTATGTTAAAATATCATTAACACAAGCTCTTACAAACATCAGATTAATGAGTAGAAACTGCGATGAGTCGATTAATGTCGTCATTTTTATATCATAAACAATATCTAAATCGCCTGCGCTCGTTGGTACGCCGTCGCGCGGTGAAATCTTTGATATGTGCAATAATCGAATCGATTTATTGAAGAAAGCGCACTAACGACGAAAATATAAGCTTTAACATTATAATAATATCGTGTTAATCGGGGTCGTGAACTACGGGGCGTTTACAACAAAGCACCAACTGTTTTACATTGATTGGTAACGAACACGCGAACATAATTACACCTTTATGGCTCTGATATTTTGGTTACCTACCGCACCATAACGATCTGGCCCATGAATGAGACGAAACCGGAAAGTGTACTCTTATTGCGATGGCCGTAGTGCCGATTCGAGATCATCGTTTAAGCGGCCAACCCCGAGGAGTGTCGGCGCTCGTGAGATTAGCCTGATGCGTTCGGACAGTTCGTTAGCCAGACGGAGAAGCGCAGACCTCCGTGGAAGCGCAATTTGGCGTCTGCTGCAGCATGTACCGCGAATGAAGTGAGAGACGCTGCGACGCTATTTCTAGCTGGATATTTGCGTCGCGACGTCGCCTGACACCCAGACGGGCGGAATTGCGATTGTCTCGACCAAAATTGCATTTCGACAAACGTCATTGCATTATTTATAGCGATCAATTATAGCGGTGTCTCCCGACATTTTCCTAGTTCTGTCCGAAGACTCCTTCCTATTATGACTGTTCTTGAATTTTCCTCACTGAATAAAATGCGAACATAGCTAGCTCAGTGGTTAGAGGTAAGGGACTAAGAGAACATAAAAAAAAATTCGGTTTCTGATCCAGCAGGATCATGAACCAATGGAATCGTTGTTACTAAGTACAGCTTATAATAAAGAATGCTGTGATGATTACACCCGTACCTTCACTGTTTATAAAGTCAACAGAGCGAGCATTCAAGCGATGCCATTCAGTCGTTAACTATTTGTGGGCAGGCACTTAGGTGGATGAGCAAACACGCGGCGCCGCTACCTTAGGCCATGGTAAACGGGCTAAGTGATGCGCGGGCACGCTTCGCGAAGGCGTGACAGGTGTTCGCGTCACATCACGACACGCTGACAAACGCCAGCTATCGGAGCATGGGATTTCGGACCCTCGCCTGCACTCGGTGAAATTAGAGAGATAACACACTGCAGTTACCGTCTCGTGTGAACCTGTAAAGCCGTAGCGGAATACGAAAATTTTCGCATAGATTCCCTATATTTAGCACCTGCTACGAAATATTAAATGATACAGTTATTATGTACATAAACCAATGTAAAGGGACATTGTCCTATCGAGATGCGTTCTGCAAAGTTTTTAACACAGTACCGACTCAAGTATCTCGGTGAGCACCTCTTGACAACGCAGCGGCGTGATGGATTCATTTACTAACAGATTTACTTTTCACACGTCATCATATACTTTTCACTAATGCCATTTATTTCGGGAGCATTTTAAACAATATCATGATTAGAGCAAATGGCTTTCGTATAGCGAGGGCAGATTAGCAAGGGGTGTCTGCAAAAACCGTTGTTGTACAAGTACGCGAGCGGCTGTAGCATAGGTCACCCGTCTTACCGGAAGAGAACCGGCACAGGAGACAATGGCGGCACCAACAATGTGGACTGTTGCCAAGGGGCGCCACAATGGAGCAAGGAGCGACTGCCTCCGCCACTGACCACCTGAGCGGACCCTCGTCTGCGCTCCTTCCGATTATGACAGGTCTTGTTAAGAATATCTGCTTTGATTCATTTGACAAGCGAGTGTCCGATTCCCCTGTCAATAACAGCGTTTGATGCTATCTCGAGATCAAAGTGGCTTCTATCGACTTCCGTCTAAATTGTATGGGCAAACATCGGTGGCTCGCACAAACGCTGCCCATGATATGCGATGCTATCGGCGCACAAAGCGCGCGTCGCGAGGGTCCCGCACAAAGGGCCGTCTTCCTCTTGTGATGTTTTTGGGTCAATCTCAAGGCCGCCGCTCTTTGTTCCCCTCGATCTATTCAACTTTTAAGGGGAAGAACGTATGAGATCATCTCGCCGACCGATTACTCGCTTCATAAACCGCTTATAAAACTCGTTCCGAACAATCCGCTAATAAAGTAATTACTTTGGACAAGAGCAACTTACGGAAGAAAATTCACGCGCATATTAAGTACTGTTAATACCATATCCATTTCGTAATATTATGACATTATTTATATTGATAATTTGGCTTGGCACATGACGCATGCATCCGCCCTTTTCTTGAATATGTCTTTACCACTCTCGTTCATCGTAGTTTAATATTAATAAGTAAGCGAAAAGCGTAAGACATTCTTTATTTCACTGTTATCGTTTATACATATTCCCAGCCCTCATTCTCTTTCGAAGAGGACTTAACCTCCGAGACACACCATCTCGACTTCTTTAAGACTAACTTATGAACATACAATTACATTGCCATGTAATGTGACAACGGTCGACCTGAAGGAGAGACGCCGCAAACTGATCCCAGTTGAGAAATTTGCATGAGGCATACCCCTAGTAGTAGACACGGTTATGCTGAAAAGAAGAAGTGGCCTATTGCCCATCACCATATCAAACACAAGCAGACACGTATCACCCAACACTTACGAGGCATTAGCTTCTGGTATAATGTCATCCGTGACGACGTATATCATGGCTCCCGCGGCGAATGCGAGCGCGTAAGGTAGTGCAGGCTGTGCTGCTGCCACTGCCACGGCTCCTAGGACCCCAAACACTGGCTCCACCATACCTGAGAGCTGACCATACCTGTAGGAGAAAAGAGAAGAATGAGAGTTGAGAAATTATTACAGCGCTTGCAGCGAGGTTATTCCTTCTGAACAGCAAAATCAGATTTGCTCTGGCGCTGGGTATATCAGATTTTTTGAATTATTCATCCTATGTCATGTGTTGTCTGTCTGCCTTCAGACATTTGTTGAGAAAGGGAATTTTAATTTAATTCATTTACTGATTTAGTTATCGTTTTTTGGACTATTTTACTTGTTGGTTTGGGTCATTAATAGATGCAACATTTTGCCTGCATATCGTAAGAGGTATTAACGGTAGCTTTAAGGTACGTTTAATTGGTATACTGCCAAAAATATATAAAAAAAATTATACACACAGTTCTATGCTATGTTAATAAATGTAATTTTAGGGATCACGCATGATTCCCTTTAAAACGATAGGCCGAGATTGAGACAATTTTCTGACAGGTGCAAGTTTATTAAGTAGTATTAATTACGTCGAGTTATGCCAAATATTTTATTTAGCACAAATAAAAGTACAAACAGTGCAATCGCATAACAAGCCAAAATCGTACTTCCGTGTCCGAATGTACTTTGAATTAAACCGGACGATTTAACGACTTAATTATCAAGCCAAACGGATATTAAGAGCTTTCAAAGTAAAACAACTGTCAATTCGAGACATTCGAACGGCACCTGCGCGTAAAAGAAATGTATGAGAAAATATTGCTACAATTAAATTGCATTACATTGGTATGTAATTTATATGAGGTATGTTTTCGTGAGCACATGGATTCATATAAGTATAAGAAGTCGCGCATTTGGAATAGATAGCAATTAATATTACATGTAATATTATACAATTCATTGTTAATATAGTCCGTAAAGAAATTCTTAAGTTAAAACCACAATTTGACTTGAAATATATATTTTCTTAATCGTCTTATAATAAAGTTAACAGCTACTACGAGTTCAGACAAATCCCTGAATTTCCTGCAAAACTTATGACGCTGTCCTGCACTTAAACAAGCTTCTGTATTACATTATTAAAAATTATCTTTTATCCATATGTTTACCTCTACAACATGCATATAACTTTTAACAAAATAAAAATTTTACTCCAAAAAAGCTTAAGAATTCATTTTTCAACCTATCTATAATGAAGCGTGAAAATTTCCTGTCTCTTTATACGTGAATGTATACAAAACACATCTAGACTTGTATAATTTAGGATGAACCAAAAATATTTTAATATCAGTGCGTGTATCAAGAGTAAGTTTTTCAAGAAACTTGCCGAAGCACGCCTATTAGCGACTTGGGCGTCGATTCTCCTAACACACCATTAGTTACCATTACTGTTCCACCATGTAAAGTATTTAACTTAGAATACTGGTGCAGTATATTAACTTCAAGATTTAAAATGTATGTTCATGTTGGATGCAAAGCCACATTACTTGCTGAAATGATACAAAATTGTGTTACTTTATGTATGTCAAAAGAAAGAAAAATTTGTCTACCCTATCGAAGCTTATTTTCCAATATAAAAGTTTAATTGTTATGTTTATTTACATGCCAGAATATCTTGCGCATTGATAGCGAATTAGTCATAATACTATCACTTTGAGAAGGACACTAAACGGACTGGGAGTTCGAATTCCAATGACTACTAAGGGTATCACCATATAGGCATAATACATGAGCATACATTGTCTTTGGACATGCGATTGTAAGCTTTCAACCTCTACATTTAGCATTTACAACTAAAAATAGTATAGTTATATTTCGGACGAAATGTATGCAATCAATTTTCGAGTATCGTTATTATATAGCAAAATATACTGTTGGAGGCATCTAGTCCTAGTGAAGTCGCAGCTGGCGTGTTAGGCGAATCGGGCGCTCTTAATTTTCACGTGTAACGGGCGTCGGCTGCGGTGCGATGCCGAAAGGGGCCCGCTAACGAATTGTTTTGGTGAAAGTACGGCCGGTGGGGCAACCACATTCCGATAGAACTGGTCAGCGAGGCGCTGTGGGAAACAGCAATCACCCCACACGACGACAAAGCCTCCCGTTACTGCTTATGGAGCCTTAAGACGATAGTCGTGGCCATGTACAGCTAAGTAGCCGCCGAGAAGCGTGTGCACTCGAAGCCTTTTGTTTGTATAATTATAATAAAACAGAGCCTTGTTTAGCATATAGTAGGAGGATTGGTGGGTGTTACAAATCTAAGCCATTAACCAGTTTCGAAGGCATGAGGGTGGCTGCTCGATCTAGAGAAAGTAACGCCAACATCCGATTGAAGCGGTAATCATAAAAGAGCATCCTTAACAGCAAAATCAAATACGTGTGAAAATTACATTCAAGACGATTAGGGTTTATCTGGAACTAATAGATGATTCTACAAATGGTAGGCAATATTAAAATCTTAACCCTCAAAGCGTCACAATAGCAAAAATCATGGGGTAAAATATATGATACATCTCGATCATTACAATGTAAGAGAAATAAATTCATTGAACAACACTGACAGAAAAGCTACACCGTAACTAAATTTGTTCGAAACAAGAGAGTACATTGAATCGTTTGGGTGGTCTTGAGATCGCAGCTTTAAACACTAGCTTATCCAGGTCTTTACGAACAATTATACAAGGGACGAAACAAACAACATTAAATGTGCGGAAATAGCTGCAAGTTATGTAATAGTAAACAATAATCTTACACAGAAAATCTTTTCACAACAAACACCGCATGAAAAAAGTATTCACGAAATTAGTTGAATTAGAAAATAATGAGAACCTTATTTCATTTCAGAAGTAATAGGTGTACCCACGAATAGTGTTCAGTTACATTTGCTTATTTCATTTATGTAGTATTGATAACTTACTTGTGCTATGTAATAAAATACGATACCAAACATATCGAATGATTATTTCATTGTCAATTTTCATGGTGAAGATCTTAATCGAGTAGCTTAAGTATGATACATCGTCGTAGACAATCAGGTGTGATATTACTCCGAGGTATCTTATTGTCATTGATTGAAATGGCATTAGGGTCTATTTCAACGTTGAGTAGACAGCTTGGCAGCATGCAAATTACGGGTATGTCATATTTCGGATAGACTATACAACTGAATAACAATAAACAATAACAAACTCCCTTCCATATTTTGATGGAACTTTACTTGATAGTACGAGTTATGTTGAAGTTTTATATTAATTGGGTTTTGTACCACATTTTCCTTATACACAAGCATGCCGCTTTATGGATCATCGGACGTCATTTTTAATAGTGGGAACTAATAGTCGATCGTGTGAGTTTTGCCGATATTTCATTAAATATATCTTCATTAAATAAATCGCTTTTAAGAGGAAATGCCATTAGTCAGGTCTTGATAACGATTCGTAGCCAACGAATTAACATTCTACGTAACATTGGCTATTTATTTACAGTCTGAATTCCTTAAATTTAAACTATATAACTACCTTACATACTCAAGTGCGCATACAGCATGATTTCTAAGAAATGGAAACCATTGAAGGCTGTGGGTTTGAAAGTAGAATGCTGTCACCTGACTCACTAAAGAGTGCTAACTGTACAGTTGCATTCTGTTCCGATTGAGCGGCATTCCGACGCATACCCTCGGCCATGGCAATAGCCTTGCCACTAGGACAGGGAAGCTGGAATGTTCTACGCTGCTTTAATGGGGAGCGCCATTTTAAAGTACGCAAAGCAGGGTACAGGTTTTGTCGTTGTGGCGTTAAGGTGAATAGTTGAAAATTGTTTACTACTTTTGGCTGGTAAAAGTGATTGGTGATTTTAAGAAGGTCGAATGGTAAACTTTTGAAAATATAACCGTTATAAACAAATTGTGCAAATCGTATATAAATATGATAGAAGGAAGGAAATATTTTGAGTTTTGGAGATTCATTCCTATCTTATATCCGAATATCAACCTACATGCTTTTTCGCTGTTCTTAGTCGCCTCTACAGCTTGACATTAACGATCGCTACTAATTATATACGATTAAACGGTCACAACAAAAGCAGGCTAATTAAACGAAAACAATAACAAAATAAGCAATTAAAGGAATAAAAGGCACATTTAACGGGGACGCCTAGAAAAAGTTTCAAAGTACATAGAATTCAAAGTACAGTGCTTGCCGAAAGCATTGAGGAAAGCGCCGGCCGAACGTGGAGGTATGTACGCGGCCCATGCATTATTCAGGAGGCGACAAAAGCCGAGAAATTCGCGGAATCGTTTGACAGTTAAACATAAAACTGGATGCCAGCCATTCTATAACTACGTAATCATTAGCGCGCCGCTTATTAATTCCTCTTCGGCCAAGTTCGGTCCGCAATGTTGGATTTTTCGAATTCCGCCGCGCGATGCTATTTCGCGAATGCGTAAATTATAGCTCTAATTATATCGAGATGCTGGGAGATATGTATAAGATAATGTATGATATGTCCACCTGTATAATTTTCGATCAAACATTTTTTTATATAAATTTACAATAAGAATTTCATACCAATCTTTGTAATGTCCAAATTCCAGTCTCAATTTTTTTTGAAGAACCTTACGTCACGTGTACCCTGTGTTCGGGGACCAAGGTAAATGAAGTATCACCTAATAAAACCTAAATGAACCTTAATTTCCTGAATCACGTAAAAGATGTAGTTACAGGAAAGAAGGCAACCGGCAAGAGAAGTACCCCGTACTACATATGCCGAGTACATTAATTACATTTTATGTTTAAAATGAGCATATAAAATGTATGTCTTAGAATTGACATTCTTACATTTGTTACATAGTCTTACATTTGCCATCTAATAAGGCTATTTGCATTTACTCTTTGGAATTGTGTTCAGTACAAAAGCCGTCTATTGCGTTTTAAACGCTTTTCTTTTAAAAAAGTTCATTATAATAATGTTTATAATTAGTTTCGACATAAGTCGGTGACAGAAATTTAAATGCTCTTTCATCAACATTGATGATGGCTATATCATATAGGTTACACTACCCTAGTATACCTGATGAAAAGAAGGCTTCTAGTTTTCAAAAGCCTTCGAGATCAGAAGTCACTTAAGCCTGCGCCTACCGCTAAAGGAGCTTCGTCGTATCGGCTATAACACACGTTTCCATTGAGCCCATTAAAGTATCGATGGAGAGAAAGAAAGTTTATATGTGGAAGATGATGTGTCGAAATCATATGTAAACTGATTTTACTTTTTACATAACCGTGTGATTATGAGACGTTCCCACGTGAACCGTTTTCGAATAAATTTATTAGCTACTCTACTTAACTGCATACATATTTACGAACCTATGTGGACTAGGGTACATTTAAATATTTCGGATTTTAAATTGTGCGTTCGAGTCTGCGAGATATCTAGAATGAACTGATTTATGATTCAAGTTAAAGGAAAGTTCACTAATAGTCTTGTTTGTTGTTTGACTTTTTGCAGTCGTACGCATGAGGTTAACTGCGATGGATCATGTTATTAGAGTATCTTAAATGAATGAAGCCACCAAATGTAAAAAAAATTTAACAAGGCGCCAGCTAATGTCTATTTTGTTGAATCATGTGGATGAGCTTTACAGGCGGGAATTGTATTGAATCGTAATCAGGCTTTGGTGTCAGAGAGGGAAAATGGATCATTGAAATCTGTTCACAATTCTAGAACTCTCAGCAAAATGGATTAAGAGTTTGATGACAAAGTTCCATTCTGATAATTTAATGAATGGATTGACCATTGTCGCAGATGCGGCCCATGTGTCTCGATAGGAGCACATTTGCTAATGCGGCGGTCGGCACTAACACCAAGGAACCTAATTAGGCACGTCTATTTTTAGGTGTCGTCGAGGCCTACCGGTGGGGCGATGTGTTCATACTCGTGCGTCACGTCGCTAGGAAGGCTGCGGCAAAAACGCGCATGAGAAACCGGCCGCGATTGCGCAGCCTAGGAGAGACCGCAACTTAATTATTCGTCTTTGAAGGCCGATACCCTGCGGCGGCGACTGGTCGGACCAGTGGACCCCGGAAGAAAGCGCAGACAGCGCGCCGCCACCGCTCCACCACCAGACGCCGAGGCACCGCGCAGCGACAACCCACCGCTTTCACGACATTCGCATACGAGCCTCCGCTATCACTACGCGTTGCACTCACGACAGCACACTGCCATAAGCCCACGGCTTCGGGGGTCAATTGACTTCGCCGACTTCTCTGAACGCCAAATACCATAAAGAATACTTCATTGATGCTTGAGAACTTAGAAAAGCTTGTATCTAATAATGAGCGAATCGATTGTGGAATTAATGATTGTTACTAGAATATAATTTTAGTAGCTGAGCTTGCCAAACATTCAGTAAAACTAACCGAATGAAGAAGCAACAGACAATGTAGAGATTAAGAGTATTCGTAAGATTTTGTAAATGGAAATGTTAAACCTGGCAATCATTCGCTTCATTACATTTATCTTGTAGGCTTTGTAAGGATCGACAATATTCAAAGCAACTTCGATAAGCATACAAACTTAGAAACAAGTTAGACACCTCTACGATAAATTCGTACACATTTTTTTCAATATATCCAGAAAAAAAACCCATGTTTTTATGTATGTAACTCAAATCAAGTCATTCACAAGTAATATAAAGAAAAGCAATTACCTCAAAAGTTTACGACACACATATGACATAAGGAACAGGTACGTCTGAGGAGTTCGGTTACAGGTTTTACACAGTTTTAACGATATTGGTTGAAAAGAACAACATATAAATTCTTACAATCTTAAATTTAGCCGAATATGTACAATTCAATGATGTGTTTAACTTGTAACGAAAGCTCTACGTGTGAATAATTATGATAGATGATCTTTTGAGAACTTCAGAATATGTATGTATATCATTTATACATTTATATTCATCTCCTAAATAACTTTTGGTGCATATTTTCTTGGTTACTATTAGCATTATCGTCATGGTTGTTTAATACGTAACATTGATATATTGGGTAATATAAAACATTCTTAGTTCGAATCCTAAGTGATTAACTCCGCCACTTATATATAATTACAACGAAAATCAAACGAGGACACAACCTACGTCATATATCAAAGAGAGCCCACTCGCCTAGACATATTGTCTACAAGAAAGAATGACCAGTCGATCTGATTATGTCATACATATTAGAGGTATGCTAGAACCTCGCCGTTTTGCTCAGACCACCCATAGTTAGACATTTTTTGCTACATGAGCAAACATGATAAGACCAAGTAAGCTTTAATGCCTCATACCAAGATAAAAGAACAACACAATATAGACATGTGTGTCCACCCAGTTCAACATATCGATGTTTTGTTAACTTTGAATCTGCTAGTATGACAAATATATTGCTAAGGGTCAAAGTAATATGTAGAGAGTATAACGATAGTGTCTAGAGTTTTCAAGACATCACAAGATGTTATAGGACTTAATTTGAGCGTCACACTAACACACATACCTTCAGCATTGAGAAGAAACTTTGTGCACTAAAAGCATTGTTCACTAGATGGAGCGAGCTTTTGTTCTTGTCACCATTCAACTGATTCATAATATCCTTATATTAAATAACATATCAACATATCTTAAGGAAATATTCAAGTACAATGATCATCATATCGTAACATCGATTAATAATGGCCATCCCTAACAATAATACACATTGTATGTGCGCATAATTAATCGCATGAGCTAAACAGCCCTGCGTAGACGATAAAAAAGCTCTGCCTTAGTAACGTCTAAGTAGCATTTAATGGTTATGTATTAACATATCACGTACAAATGAGCACCATGTATTCACGGAAATTTGATTTATTTAAATAAAACATTGGACATTAATGTACATACATACTAGTTCATTATCTCTGTATAATTGTTCAATTTCGTGTTAGTTCGATGTGGAACTAGTCAGTCAAATTTTGTTAGTCATCGCGTCCAAGACAAGGGTTGGCACTTCCGATACATAATATCCATTTAACAAGAAATAGTTGTGTTGGTAGCCTATCTAACACTTATATTAGCTTGTTTAATAACATCTAACGCAATGCAAAACAAGAGAGCAGTTAACCCAAACATTATTTATTTTTCGCTCGGAGACAATTATGTCATCAGACAAAGACATAGTGCTTCTGAGAATTAAAGAGAAAATCGGAAATCTTTTCGTCGCCGGATACACGGCTGTTCCGTTAAAAAACTAGATTAGGAACCTTGATGAGGAACGGAAAAACTATTTTCAAACGACCGCTCCGGAACATGGGAATTCGGTGAAACAGTCCTATTATGCGAACACATTAATATCTACCTGTAGGAAATCCAGTGTTCATATTTAGAATTTATGTATTTGCCTGCAAGTTATTGTTTTTACTATTCAATACAGTACACTGCGGTGGTAATCAAAAGTATCTGTCTATTCCGTTAAGAAAGTAGAATTCATTTATGTGACTCGTAAAATGTTTTCTTTTGGTACATTTCATACAAGAAACTATTATTATATTCCTGTTTATAAATCTCGTTAAAAATGCTCAACAAGATTATAGACTGAACAAGCCTTGACAGCATAAAGTTTGCAACAAACCAGCGTATTTACATAGAATAGTAATGCAACTTTTACACTCATAACACTTTACAAAATTTTATGACAATAAAACCACACCATGGGCGACAATGTTAATACGAGAGAGTTATCTGTCAGCGCGTATGTAATTACTACGACCATTTGAATCCCCGCGACACAAGATAATCAATCTTCAGGCCATCATTAAAACAATTGCATACATACATTCAGATCGTTAGAAATACAGATAGTTTAGTTGTTACTAACGTCCCAGTCTAATACAGGATAGATAATGAAATTATTGCCTCATACGTCTAACTAGAGCGTTTTTTACTTCACCCTTATACACCCCTTTTCCTATTTTAGTATGTCATCTATTCGACCAGGTTGTGTGGAGTATCCACACTTGTCATACACACACGGTTATAAAAACCGCGCCCCTTTCAATGTAACGTCTATCATACTATGTCATGTTTGGGGAAAAGGACACCTTATACACGAGTACCCACACTCATCATACACTCGGCGGTTATAGGAACCGCGCCCTTTTCAGTGTGTCGTCTATTGACCGTGTTGTGTGTAAATCCTTTATGGGCAGCCGAGGTCGACGTTCGAGGCGCATTCTCGCGCCAGTGCCCGCCGGACAGGATTCCCGCTTGCGCGCATTCTTGCGACTGCACCACTCTCAGATACGATACGACATTGCTCTAGGAATGGTTGGATGTGGTACTCCGGTTTCTATGACGTTTTAGAGGTCGATGGGACTTTAGCACTAGATATTCATTATTATGGTATAAGATAGAGAGGTTTGGAATTTTAGTTACTATTGGCCGCAGGCAATAATCCTTAACAAGTGTTTAACATTTATACTGAAGCTTGTATGATAAATCTAATAAAAAAAGGGTTTATTTTAAAAAAATTACAAATTACACAAATAAAATTTACGCTGCTTATATTTTGCGACTGGGACAGTTTATCATCCAATAGCCAGAACTGCTAAGAATCACATAAATCATGGATCGCGGGTAGGTAGAGCAAAACAATGGCACATCCACGCACTTGCTCTTTGCCGTGGCTCATAGTGCGCGGTGCATCGGCCGCGCGGCGCCATCGCAGTTCTAAGAACGCCCAGGAATGTGACTATTTACTACTTTTACCTATTTGGTAACGTTTACAACGCTTTCGGGCGGGTAACTTCGGGAGTGTTTGTCGTTCGGGAGACAGCAGTAAGTTGGAGCTGCAAGTGATCTGCCGCCGCGGAATGAGGTCGGCCAGTCTGGCTGCGTTGGCATCCGGCCGACCGGCGGCATTCTCCACCCGGCCGCTCGTCGTTTTAATCTCACCGACTATTAGTGATATTTCTGCTCGCTCTCGCCTCTCCACGTCTAAACTTTCCAATAAACTTTTCGGTTAGATAATGCGAATATCATTGTCGAATCAAGGCCGTGGGATCGGATTCGTGTTATGATTTATTGCTAACAGTAGATCGGTAACACGAACGATTTTTTAATTGCGTCATCGCGTAACATACAGAGCTGATATTTATTGATTCCCCTAATATCCGTGTGCTTAGTACGGCAAAAAATATGCGAGGACTTACCAAAAAGCTCTCCACACGGAGAAGCCGGCCGAGTGCAGCGGCAGACTCACCGCCAGGCCCTC
This sequence comes from Leucoptera coffeella, assembly GCA_030578115.1. NCBI lineage: Eukaryota > Metazoa > Arthropoda > Insecta > Lepidoptera > Lyonetiidae > Leucoptera > Leucoptera coffeella. The sequence continues at coordinate 66,570 of JAMBLF010001408.1, read as the reverse complement.
GGGGAAGTTCTGAATGCCGATGCCCAGCGCCAGGTTTCTGCGAACAAACAATATCATCAATATGATGGAAACCACAGATGTCTTAGAGTGAATGAACATGTCTATAGCTAAACGTTACCACATTACACGGTGGTGAATGTGACTTTCTAATCCACGGGGCTATTCTCTAAATAGTCGGTAGATGGCTGTGCGTTTCGTAATGTGCAGCTGAAGGCGAAGATGGCACGTGCGCACACTCCACTGTTTGCCCAAGCAGTTACAGGCCTAATGATAGATTGTAGTTTCCGAGAGGACGCCTCTTCTAAACTGGTCCTCTGTTTTCTTAACCCAATAGCATTTAAAGCCAAAGCAATTAGTACGTGTTACAACGTAACGAAATATATAGAAATACGAATAAAGTACCGACTATACATTCAGTATAAGGTAAAGGCAGTCGGGTGGGAGAAGGGACAAGTGCGTTGGCGCATTCCTCGTGATGTCACGATGCACCTGCCGCGGCGTCCCCGGCCGGAATGCGGCTTAACTGTACAGCCTCCGCCGGCACTAGCGGCTAAAGGTTACACGTAATAGTATCTCTTTGCATAATCGCACGTCCAACGATATTGGAGTATCTACAACAAGGGCTAACGGTGCTTACAAACATGCTTGTGTATGCATGGGTACAATCTAGCTGGTATCATGAGGGTAATGTTGGAGATAGTTGTTATATGCAGATTTATTTGTTATGACGTTGCCAAGGTAACGGGGTAGAAGGCATAGCTGCGCCGTGGGAGAGACGCGTGCGGCCAACGGAATGCCATCTCGAATCGTTAATTTAATAAACATGAACAGCAAACGATCCGCGGAGCCTTTGAGCTTGGTGAAAGCTGCGCGCCGCGGCATTCCAACCTTTATGTAAACTACCATACTCTGGCGCGTAAGTCAACAAGTTCAACTGTTGGGAAATTACGGCCTAAACACTGGTATTCAGAGCACGCCCATACGAGTCGCTCGGTGACATTGCATACCTATTATGATTATTTTATTCACCAGTTATTTGGAGCGGGTTCGTGCTTAGCTGACACAATGTAATTAATCTGTTCGGCCGTTCAATGGTTCCCCGATAGCAGATAACGTTATGACAAATTACTAACCCATTGTAGCGGAAGGGTGACTTTGATTGGCAATATTACGAACAATACAAGAGATTTAATTATGGACTTATATATTAGCATAAGTATTTGTTTTACATAGACAAATTTTGTTTGGTTTGATATGAAGGAAAACTATGCATTAGGAGATGCATATGATGAATAAATAGTATAGTAAAGTTACTTTCAGAAGAGGTAATACGTTTTGAAAAGTAGGCTGAACAAAATTATTTCAATAAACAATTTGTCAGACATATTTTAAAATAAAGTAAAATGAATTAAAATGCATCGAGTAGGTGTCGGCATATCAATCAAAGGCAGCCTACACGAAATTTAAAACAGCATCTTTTAAATGGCCAACTCCTACCTGCCAAAACATAACTCTAAATTGTATTAACGAAACCGTTGAGGAAAAATACTCTAGATAAAGTAACAGTTTGTGATCGGTTTAGTTTTATGGTGAAACAGACGACGGCGACAATCTTCCTTTTACGACTGACTGTTCTTTCTTTCTTACCAGTATCTTGTGTGATTTCCATGACTAATGCCTTTGATAGCTTGCAAAAAGAGGTAGAAAAGGTTTCAGGTAACTCTTTCCTTAAAATTTTTTTTCTATTTTTATGTTATCTTTTCCTTTCATAATATGTGATTTTTATACGGAATGAATAAAATTTGAGTTTGGGTTAGGACTATATTACCTGACTGTATTATTTTGGAGTACAAAACAGTATTTTTAGTGTGTATTTTTATATTACTTGATGTACGTTTAAATACTACCCTTAATGATATATTACACGAAAGCTAAATAATCGTGACGATTCCCTTTAGCAAAACCCCAAAAAACGTCCTTGTCAAGTATATAAATATAGTACGTTGCAGTAATACAAGTAGAGCGCACCCCCGATGACGAAACAACAATCAAAGGGCTTTCTGTGAAACCATTTTATGTGCGACACGTTCGTGAGAAAAACTACGATTATGATATGATAAAAACATTAAATTACAGTAAAACGTCAATGCACATATAAAGAGCGGCGATAAAACTCTTCTCACGCTCTATCGCCTAAACGGTTTTTGTGTCATGGAAATGAGCGTGCGACGCAATCCATTATGTCAACCGATACTCGGTAGGTATTTAATAAGTGAACGGAGCAATGCCAGATCCGGATACATCCGAATTCCAATTACATCATAGACGAAACCATTTCACTTTCCGACACACCCGGAAGTGAATTCCTAAGCAGGGGCATACCGCGCGGCACCGCGGCGGGGCCCGAAATCTGTGCGGCAGAGGCGCCGGCGAGCGGCCGAAATAGTCGCCGCCAGCGCTACAGGAAAAGTGTCTTAGTTCGGATGGGCGTTAGGGCGTAGATCGCGCCGGGTGAGCGCCGCGAAAGCAACGGCGACTTTCACGCGGGGGCCGCCGAGGCCGGGGGGCGGCGGCTCATTGACGACACCGTGACCTACATACCGCGGCTCATTCATGCGGCGGCCTCGCGACGCATGCGCAGGACTTCGCCGCGGAATTTCCATCAATCGCTTGCACAACCTCGCGGCCTGTCGCAATCGCCACCGAGGCCACACTTGTTCAATTAGAGCCTCCCGATGGCAAGGCCTCGCCCCCCGCGCCCCCGCCCCCGCCGCAGCGCCACCATCCTGCCTCATCATCACTACTGCCTTTCCTCTTTGTGCCTACGTCACACGTGCAATGAGTCCTCAGCTGATTGAAGCCATAATACTCGCTCAAAAGAAACCCGAACAAAGAGAACTTCTCGTACAGTACCTGAAACTATAGATTGTAACTTTGACAAAAGAGTTTTCACCATGACCAAGAGTATCACAATGTGTATGTATATTTCTGCGTCATTTATTACGATTTTAATTTTGTCGAACTATAATGATCTATCAATGACCTCTCAATGCAGGTAGATACGTACGTAGGCCCATACGAGTACTATGACTGTGAGAATGTGGAACAGGAAAAACGTTAATTATTATTTGAACGTGTAATTGTACTTCTCACCAAACACAGTAACGGTGACGCATCTGGTAGAGATCTCAATTATTTAATACATTTAGACCGACCCAAACCGAGTTTACAAACAGTATTTTATTTTCGGACTAAAATGGTAATGCAATGCAACACAGTGTAAAGAATATTTCTAATAAAACATCAGTTCAGTCATTTTTGGGTTCTTAAAACGAAGTTAAAGAAACCTCGAATTGACGGCATGGAAAAACTGTAATTGTGTAATCATATTTCCTATATAAAAGTAACAATATAAACCAACGAATCCATCAGGATTAAATATAATATATGCGGATTCATAATAAAAATCCTTACGCAACATTACACCTGTTCTTGGGAACGAAAATGTAGGAATATCGTTCCTGGCTTTTCTTACAAAAGTATCCGTAGTTTCATACTAGCATCTTAGATCATCATAGAATTGATCGTTAGGAATAATTAAATTATAACAAAAGCACTGACCTAACTTTAAAACTGCACAATTACGATATATGGAGAGGATTAGTGCCTAGATATTAAGACAAATAGATCGATATCGTTGATAGATCAAATACTTTTTGTGGTAAATTGTAAAGATCAAATTAGCGTTACTTTGTCGATACGCCTTGTCTTCTTACTAGTTCGTAAAATGAAGAAATCTGAAATATATGTACTTATTAAGTCAAAACTCGTGTAAATAATATTTTATAAAGTCGTGCATTCGCATAAAAGGTAAGCTTTCCCGATATTCCCTTGAATACATAGGAAAAAGGGTTTGCTGATACACCTGTTAACATTGTCGTGAGTTTCGAAATTCATTGAAATAGGATTTATATCCACGAATCCGAGTTATCGATCTACGTTTTTGTATGATCAAATTTCGCCATGTAACGCAGAGTGCAATGTGCTAGCCAAAGAGGGGGAAACGACCAGACAGCGAGGCTCCGCTTGGGAGAACCAGCATCTAGCCTCCACCATTCACTTCGCAGCGCAAACTTTCAACGCACCAAACCAGTCGGATTGTTGAGGGTCATTCTTGTGGGATTATTTCACAAACTATCTTGGGAGGGGTTTCATACAAGTATTAGATCATAACCTCCTAGTTACAAGACTTAATTATTGTTTAATATCTATCAATATACATACTTTAGAAAACAATGGACGTTAGTGTAAACAATCTTCAATAGCCCTTAATGGCAGCAATCAGTACTAATTTGCGAAGGGTCGATGACACACCGATGAGTAACAATTTAGATCGACCATTGGATAGCGAAAATAGATAGGTCCGCAAGAGCCGCGAGATATATTCGAAAATAAAAATGAGTCGCATCGCATACGCAGTTAGACGCTAGAAGTTTCGAAGTAACATTGCAATGCGTGCGCAAACCGCGCGAAAGTTGAATTTGTAAACAAGGACGACAAAAATTCTTAAAACTTCATTGAATATTCAATCATTTTTCACGAATGTGAGGAATGCAATATACGTTAAGTCGGGCGCTGCCAATTCAAATAATAAATAATCGAAAGCTCGGCGTCGACACGGATGCCTCTCGACGCGAGGTGTCCGCTAATTAAGAAAGAGGAGAGAGCACGCGAGGGCGCAGCCACGACCGAGAGGTGCTTATGCATTATTAACTATGTAAAGCCCCCAACGGAGGCGGCTACCCGTGATTCAAAAAGCCAATGAATGTTAATAGTACGGCGCTGGTTATCTTCCAAATAAATTAATTCTCGTTATGGTACCTCGGAGTGACGTTCACATCGTTTGTGGGAGGAATGTGCGAGGCTCCCACGATGGGACCGGTTCGCTAAGTCGCCAGTCCACCTCAGGTATGCTGCTGGCGGTCACTCCTTTCACGCTAGATGTTTTACAGGCTATCTCGAATACCGCGCTGCTGCAGCTATTGAGATGCTTAACGGACAACTTGCTAAACAAGTGGACCTTACAAACAATGTCACTTTCCAAATGGGAAATAACTATTTGACATTGTACATAGTCATTGTTCTAGATAGGTGAGAATGCAATGGAGCAACGGAAACAGTCTCCTCTAGGCAGGTACTGCGTCGGAGTGAAGTGAAGAGCACCGAGATTGGAGTGGAGCGGCGCAGCACACGTCACGCGACCGCATTCCACAGCGGCTCCATTCATGAGGCGCGAGCGGGACGCCCTGCGGCGGACCTTTAGCGCGAAAGAGACGGCGGCCAGAGCGCCGTTACCCTCTATGGGAATGCAATTCGTAAGCGCACGCGCACGGATCTCTAGCCGGACTTCGCCCTATCGCCGTCTGTTTGCATGTGGACGTTGGCATGCCTGTGTGATTTGATCGATCGCCCGTTTCCTGTGAGAAACGCAGGTTGTTTTCGTGCCCTACATCGGTGTAAACTCGTTACTTTTACTGCTTACAAAGTATTGATACAGACCCACCGCGTCGGACGTAATCAATTCGATAGCGCTACAATTGGGAGTACTGATACGTCATCGTTTCTATAAAATAAAGATGCGCAGAGGTCGATATGATGTTTCGGAGATCAAGAGATAACCGAGCGGACAAGTTAATCGATTAGCAGTATTCAACATCGTGTCTATAAACGGTATAATATTGCTGTCACGAGGAAATTTATTAGTCGAATCTTTTAACAAACAAGAGTGTTTAACGAGTTGACCACCTAGGTGAACAACCGAAACCATGCGTTAACAGAATAAGTACTTATTGTACAGACAGGCACAAGACAGGGGATTATGGTCACCTCGATGTCCACCTATAACAAGGCGTACCTAACTTTTCAAATCAGAACAAAACTACAGCGGACCATTTGATCATAGTTTTTTTATCGATAAACTTCCGCCACTGTTGCTTAAAGTCCTGAAGTTCAAGTGAGTCCAATTTGCAAGCGTTTACTCAATTCGTGGTGCTAAAATGTAAACATGCGCGCGTTGGCAGCGTCCTATAATATACAATCCCCGCATTCTTCCCGGTTGTCTCATTCCAAAAATAAGGTTGTCTCATTCGTAATCAGGCCGAGTCGTCTAGCCAAAACATTACTCATAAGCTTTTATTATCATCAGTTTATACAAAAATACTTTTGTCGGATAGCAGACTGAATATTCACATTTATTTCGTACGCGAATGCGAATAAAGTATTCCCATTATGATACCTTAATGAAGAAGTTTAAAACTGGATTCCCGATCGGAACCAGTTTATCAGTTACAATCACCACTATTTCTTGGAAATGCAGAGCGTTCTTTCCGCAAAACATCCGTTCCAAGTTAATGGTGCTTCAAGTTGTTTTAAAGCGGCGAATTATCGATACATTAGTGAATCAGTTCATAGCGGATTAAGTGAGTTAAACGGAGATACGCACAGAGCGACCGTGTCACCGGTCAGCGCAGGTACGCAAGGCTGTTCTCATGGTTTCGCTGCATTCCTAACGAGCCTTTACAGTTAGTCACCGTTCGCATTTTCCTATAATCGCGGCAGTTAACTAACCACTTGAATTATGAATGAAACACGTCATTACGCCCACGGTCGGGCCGTGCGCCGACACACCCGCCTCTTCCACCATTATGCCGCTACTTACGGCTTCCATGATCTTTTATCTAGTGCCTTCGATAAAGTGCTTATGCCAAAACTACCAACACAATGTCTTTATGACCAACAAATTGTCTTTAGATCGATTTTCTTGTTTCTCGTCCTACAAATATACAAGTAACCATTCAAGCACTTTCGTAACTTGTATTGTGCGAGTTATATTTAGTTTAGTCTTTATAATATTGCAAGATCATTTACATATGGCCGTAAGTCGCGAGGAATGCAGTCGGATTTCCTGTTGAGCCGCTGGTGGTTGGCACAAGTAAACAAGACGCACAACCTGGCCCATTCATATTCATCCTATGAATAAATACAATACGTGACGCTTACTCATCAGGCAGCGCGATTGAAATTCAGAACGAATCACTTGGTACAAATAACATTTAGATTTTATGATCGATAAAACAAATTTAATTACTGCGCCATGTAATGCAAATTAGTGAGAGATTTGAATTTTGTATCGCGTACGTTTGCATCTACTTGACTAGAATTTTTACTTATTGCGATAAATCATAAGGAAAGTTCGTTGGCTCTCCTGTCAGTATCATATATTAGCGAGTGTATGTGCAGGACGGGATCATAATAACAACAGTGCGTCTAATTGACGGGAAATCGTAAAAGATCATCTTATACGTCGTCGGCGCCGCTTCCAATATAGGTACGCATTAGTTTCCGCTTGACCCTTTGAGTGGTACGTTGCACACCGGATATGTGCTTCAGATAGCCGTGTAACCGAGAGGATTATGCCAACCTATATGGATAGGCTTGGTTACTGCTGAGTCCTACTTGTTTAGCGTAAGATTATGGACTACTTACAAATTTAACATAATTCTTATTATTTATGATTATGCTTAGGTCTTAATTTAGCTAAATTCCGTCTTTAAGCAAGAAAATGTTAAAATCCAAACTATTGTACATACTTTTTTCATAAACTATTTCAATGTTTATTCTGGAATTATGTATGTGTAAAATAGTTGGCATTCGTAGAATTCGCAGACTTTTGATGTCACGTTTAAAAGATTCGTAGCGTAACAGATCGATAGACTCATACGAGCGGACACTGGACCTAGTTTCTTTTTGAGTTTTAAAAAAGCCAGCGACATCTGTTGTTGAAAGGAAAGTATTAATTTTCACACATTCATGGCGGCGCGGCAGGAAGGAAAACGGAAACGCACCAAGAGCGGTTCCGCACCGGCGTCCATTTATGCAACGTGCACCAGATATTACGTCCTCCGCATTCGAATCACCGTCCCCGTAATGATTGAACGAAACATTTCGCAAGGTACAGTTACACCGGAATCTAAATTCCGATCCGTATTAACTACAAAGACGAAAAAAGAGGAGCGACCGCGTAAGACAAGCGAACGTTTTAGAAAGTTCCGTGTTAGAATTCGTTATGGACTAGTATGAAAAGACATTGTTTGTGTTAGCGAAAGAAAAAATGAAAAAGTAAACAGTTGCGCATTCCACAGGCTAGAGCACGTGGTGCATTCCACTGGGGTCATGCACCAAGCGCGGTGGGCGGCCGCTTTTCTCTACCCCCGCACCCGCAACCGGATCTAGCCACATGCACAATTCATTCAATAACTATCAATTTGCAAAGGAGCCTTTTTCCTTTCTATTTAAGTTTCAAATCCGTGAGATTTATTCCGATAGATGTAATAAGTTTCAATAAGTGATAGTAAAGTTTGTGTTCGTTATAAAGATGAAAGTTTACTTTTAATGATTTATCATTCGGATGAGCCTGTTAGGACATAGATTTTAAGTGTGGCCGTCAACTTCTATGGAATTAAAACGACGATGTAAAACAATTGTAAGATATCAGCCCTATATCTTTACAATGCTTTAGCAAGGTGACTCGCAAACTGTTGGCGATATAACCGATGGCATTCTTGTATATCTAATAGGGAAAGTCGGAGGCTAGTGGGGGACGCTCCAGAGGAATGCGACCGGACGCAAGGTCTCGCGGCGCGCGCGCATTCCGCCATTGGCATGTAGACCTTGCTTCGCCATACCACTCGCTGCCTTTGTGCTATTGCGGGCCTTTTTGGTAAAAGTTTACATACAAATGCCCACTTTGATAGTTATTGTAGGGTGAAAAGTAATACCAGTTAGCGATTAATAAGAACACAAAGGCAATCGTTGTGTCAGCAAACGTTAACAGAGTATTATAAATCCATCGCCCATAGCTAATACGAAACTGTAGAAAGCCGTTGTTTAAAATAAATTCCGAGATAAACGCGCGCGGCGCCGAAAAGAGCTCCAATTTGAGATGATGATAAAAAACGCATCACGAAACGCGTTATCCTCTCATCGTATTATGTTTTGTAAAAAAATTGCGGCACAAGAATCCGTCTGGTAGAAGGCGAGGCGAAATTGCAAGGAGGAGTAAGCGCCGACACGTTCTCTCAGTTTGTATGTTAAATTGGGTGAGCCGGCGCCCCGGGCGGCTCGTTACGATATTTGTACAGATTCCCGCCGGTGTTCATCTGCATAATAACAACGTGCAACACAAAGCGAGGGCCGCCGCCTCGCGAGCGGGCGCCACTTCGCCAACCATGCACCCACACCTACGCCACAGCCTCCGACTTGTATCCCACCCTGCTATGGTTCCTTCTAACTATCCTTATAAAATAAGTAATTATCCGCTGGTTTACAACTAATGAGAGCAGAAATGCAAGTGATTGTATGCACGGGAAGTAAAATCAGACTAAAATTTATGTTGAATGTATTAACTGTACTAATTAAAATTCTAGGAATCATATAGATAGATCCAATCTAGAAACAAACCTATGTCTAAACATAACAACACGGGAATCATTGAATGCAAAAAGACAATCTAGCGTTGGCAATGTAAACACAAAGGGACCGACCGGCTAGATACAGTCTAACCCTTAAGCCGCGGCGTTAGAGTGAATTTATGAAGTTTCAGTGAAGAACCCCGGAGCGTCCGCGCGTCCAACGAGATTGCCTCTCGCAAATCACGGCTTGACACCCGCGGCAAAGGGCCCGCTTTACTTTCGGATCGGGCGGCCATCATTCATATTAGCTGCGGTAAATTTCAAACCACTTGGAACGAACATGTTATTTAGACACACGGGTTTAGTACCAACGTTAATTTACGCTAGATGTTAGAACAGAGCTTATTTTTAACGACACATATTGAAGACTAGGGGATAAAAATATTATGTAATACAATTACTAATCAATCATTTTAGTAGTCATTGTATTAGCTTAAAAAACAACTAAGATGTTTATTCAGCCAGGATTCTCAACTGAATTTAATATATAAGTTTCACGATTTTAATCCCCTCTGGGGGTAATAAGTTGTCGCACTACAATAATAATAATAATAATAATAATAATATTTATTTACATTAGGACATCACACCGACGAACACAAAAACCTAAACAATAATACAAAACTTAGAAACTAACAAAGAAAAAAAACAAACTTGAATCTAAATAGGCCTGTGCAAGCCGGTGCAACGCCAAATGTAAAAGGACCTGCCTCAGCTAAAATGCTAGTAACATGGCACAGTTGTCCATGTAACCAGCGCTGTGTTTCAGTCAGGTCCAACAACATGTCGGCAATCCAAACGCCCACACGAACATAACACATACTCATAACTTACCTACAAAACTACACTAACCTTAACCTACAATATCTAATATTATGCCTAATAAATATTAACCATACATGAGTAAAATTATCGCAGAAATCAATGTATTGTACCCTTCATGAAATTCAATTATATTATGGATTGGGATGGGAATGTTTTTCTCTACTCTGAGGCTATTACACTGTTTACAAGACCAAATATGAAACTATCTCTATCCTCGGATCTGAAGTGCCAGCAGATGCTCGTAAAGACGATGGCGAAACTCAGACTTATTGCCAATATTCCTGATCGGCGGCGGGATGTTATTATATATGTGACAAGCCATAACCCTAAAGGCACTCGACCCAGCAGTAGTTCTATGGACCGGCACAGTCAAAGGTGGACAAATACTCCGAATACCTTCACCACGTCGCGCCTGACGCCAGACAAGCTTCTCAATAAGGTATGTCGGCCTACCACACTTGATTACACCAAATAACATTGTGGCAACATGTAACTTATGTCTGGCCTCCATCCTCAACAGGTTTGCCCGATCAATGAAAGGTGTCACATGAGTTCTAGGTGGGATATGAAAGCAATATCTGGCACATGCATTTTGAATCCTTTGAAGCAACCGAAACGACCTGCGCAGCAAGCATGATCCATAGACGGTGAGACAGTAATCTACTCTGGACAGTATCAAGGCTTCACACAATCGAATACGTAAATTCACATTCACAAACTGCCGAATTCCATATAATAGCTTCAAACGATAGAAGCAACCACGGGCTAAGGTTGATATGTGCTCCTCAAAGTTTAGTGAAGGATCCATTAGTAACCCCAAGTTACGAACCAAGAACTCCCTACGCATCTGCACACCATGAAGTATTATTCTATCAGAAATAGCTTCTAAACGCTGGACCTGCGCCCTAGTACCTACCAGCATGTACACACTCTTTGAAGGGTTAAGCACCAAAGAATTAACAATTGCCCAGTCATCAATTCTTGCAAGATCTTCGTTAAGCCTATCAACCGCTTCACGTTCATGAGAACCTTTGCTGCTTATATAAATTTGCAGATCATCAGCGTAAATGTGATACTGCGAGTGTTTCATGCAGCTCACTATGTCAGCAGAGTATAGTAGAAACAGCAAAGGGCCCAATATCGATCCCTGAGGAACACCCCTAGTCACAGCCTTAACCTCTGATCGATGCAATCCATCTGCTCCAGCAACCACTGTCACCTGAGACCTACCCTTCAGGTAGCTAGAGAACCATTTAACTGTATTATTACTAAAACCATATACACTCAGTTTCTTCAACAAGAGATCTATATTAAGTGAATCGAACGCCCTTGAAAAATCCAGTAGTACTAGAAATGATCCAAACCCTTGATCTCGATTAGTGAGGAGACCATCCACTACATCCATTAAGGCGGTGGCTGTACTATGGCCCCTACGGAAGCCCGACTGATGAGAGGGCAGCAAACCACTTCTCTCGCAGAAACCTAGAGTCTGCCCATACACCACCTTTTCCAGCAACTTGGACAGGTAGGGGAGGATGCTAATAGGCCTCAAGTCACCGAATGAGCCCACACTGCTCTTTTTGGGTATGGGGTGGACCACAGCACACTTCCACTGTTCAGGAAAGACTGAGCTGGTGATAGAGCCGTTAATAATAGCACGCACCACATCCAATGTCATTGGCATTGTGCGTAACACCATATCCATTACTATTCCGTCACAGCCTTCAGCGTTAGATGAGATCGATTTCATAACCTTATATAAATCAAAGTCATTGATAGTGCTTAACTCAAAAAAATTATTATTATGACTACTTAAACTAAGAGAATTAATATATAAGTTACTTGCAATAGTATTCGAATTTACAACAGGTATATCTAAAAAATAATCATTTAATTTGTTAGGGTCATTTAAGGCATCTGGCAAAACATCATGTTGAGCCCTAGAAGGCAGAACCGTTTTCAAGTTTTGCCAAAGTTTCTTCGGATTCCCAGCATTATTATTTATGAAGGTATTAAAGAAAGCCTTTTTTTCAGAAGCAATGCTGACCTTCACATGTTTCTTGAGCGTAAGATACTCAGCCCTCTGCACAGGACAACCAGTTCTACGAGCCACCCTATACCGCCCATCCCTTAGACGCATCATCTCCCGAACGTTACTAGTGAGCCATGGAGGCATCTTGTCCCTAATGATTAGCCTGCGGACAGGGGCAAGGCTATCAAATACGCTCAGCAGATAGGAGCTATAGGTAGCAACCAGCTCATTCACGTCACCCAACAATGACATAGACTGCCAATCCACCCCCGCTAACACCCCATCAAGATCATCAAGGCTGATGGAACCAAGGGAACGTGTAAACAATATTTGTGGCTTGGGTTTTGGCTTCCTTAACTTAAAATTAACAGTCAGCACAGCATGACCACCCAAAGAAGGAATGTGCTCCACAAGGGAGCCAGCAACCCGTGCATCAGTGGCCACCAAGTCAATGAGGGTAGCGGAACTGGCAGTAAAGTGAGTGGGCTCGTCAATAATATTTGAGAGACCAACCTCAAAGAAAAACCGCTCCAGTCTCAGCGTATGTGGATGGCCCCTATCCAGGACATTGACATTAAAATCGCCAAGAAGTACCACCCTGTCACATCGTGCAAAAGACAACACACTATCAGCAATAGCCTCCAGGAAAGTGTCAATATTCACCCACGGTGGCCTATACACATTGCCCAGAGCAACAGACGTACGGCCGCACCTGAACGTCACCCACATCTGCTCCACCTCGGGAGGCGCAGGCGGATGGGCGATGGTGCGCGCACGAAACCCTCGTCGCACGTAGAACCCCACCCCTCCCCCCCTCGACCTAACAGATGCAGGGCGCGGCACGTGGCGCAGGCGGTAACCTGGAAGGCGCGGCGCACGCGCCTCTCCACCGCTCTCCAACCAAGTCTCGCCTATTGCGACCACATCCGGAGACAAGCGCATAAATGTCGCGATAAACTCGTCGTGGTTGGTACCTAAAGAACCCGCATTTAAATATGAGACCCTGAGACTTTTATCAGCCATCACTTGGGAGCCGGAGAAGTTCCAAGGAAGCAACACGGTCATACAGAACCGATTCAGACAATAAGTACAAACCACAAATAACTGGCAAAACGAAGACCATAATAAAACCAACACACAACAAACAATTATAGCCACAATACAAAGCGATGCACCGACTCGCACTTAACATCATAGAAAAATAGGTGAGTGTTGAAAATACATCTAAGATCACAATTATACTTAATGCTAAAACAAAGAGGCACATAATATAGTTATATAATAGCAAAAAAGTAATAAAACTTACACTAACAATTACAATTTTTAATTTTACAGTTTTGCTGGTGATTGTAAATCGCCAATTACTCTCTCGCAATCGGCGACAGAGCGCAGGCGAAAAACCTGCGAGCCATCGGACCTGCGAGCCAGCACGTGGCCCCCGCGAGACCACACATACTTCCATCCTCGCGCGCGCGCCAGCTCCCGTGCCCTACCCAGCACGCCGCGATTAAGCCGAGTTAGCCTCTCGTTAATATAAAATCGGACAGGCTCGTGCTTGGGGAGGCCATCGATGCCAGCTGTCGTCGCCCCACGGCGAACGCGCGCCTCGTTAAGGAGCTGATCCCTCACGACCCGACGAGCCAGGCGAACCACAATAGGGCGAGGGCGCACCCTCGGCCCCTCCGACGAGAGAGCAGCAACACGTCGCGGGCCCGCCCTCGCGCACGAGACCACATCACGCTCGTCAAGGGTCAGCCCAATCTTGGTCGCCACCGCTAGAACCACGTGAGCACAAGACTCGCCTTCGGCCTCAGGGATGCCCGAGATCTCGACATCATCAGCGAGCAACAGTTGATCCCTCTCCTCAAGGTCAGCCCTGAGCCGCTCAACGGACTCCATCAGGGTAGCCGCATCACCCCTGGGCTCCCCATTTCCCCGCTCGAGCTGCGCTACCCGATCCTGCAAGGCAACCACACTCTCCTGGACAGCCTTAAGCTCCTCACGAAAGGCGGCAGTGGCAGCCCGGAGTTCGTCCCTCACGGCGGTCATCAGCCGCTCCAATTTGTCGTCCATGGCCTCGGAGGCCGCCCGCATCTTGGAGTCTAGCATCCGAGCGATGTCCTCCACTGAGGCAGGCGCACCAGCAGGAAGCACGGCAGGCGGCGACACGTCGCCCCCGGAGGGCGGACCCTCATCGCGGATCACACGGACCGGCGTCTCATCCCCCTTCCGTCGAGTCACCCGAGCGCAATCTTCACACTTCCAGTTAGACTTGAGGCTGGCAGAACAGGCCATATAATCCCTGGAGGTGATATTCTGGCATGCGTAGTGGTGCTTTTTCTTGCAGGCTACACAGGCCAACACCTCGCCTAATGGGATAGCACGGCGACAGGTCTTGCACTTATCCATTATTCACCCCTATTAACACTATTTAAAAGATATTAAAATACTCTACGATAACTTCACTAAGAAACAAACACAATAACAGCAGTTTTATTAATGAATGTGCGCAACTTGGTTTAAAAATTCCCGCCAAAAGTTCAAATTCAAACTCTCGCGCCACGAAGCTGACTGACAGCTCACCGTGGGACACTCAAGTTGGGAGCAGAAATTCCTGAGATAAATTGTTAGCCACTAAGAAGGTAGATTTATAAATAACAAGGACGAAAATCAATTAATTTACACTTTTAGGCACCAATTCACCGCACCAACGACCACTTTACTGCAACTGAAATATAAATTTCAGTGAAACGTCACTTTCAGAACAAACTGAGCTGTCGTCAGGAACGATTTACACGGTATAGGTGTATTAAATCATTTAAAAACTGTGACACTTGTAGTAAACGTGTGTACGCAAAGGCCGCCGACACGGACGTAGCGGTCACGGTCTCTAATAGTTAGCATGCAATGAGATATTTTATCAATAACATCGAGTATTAATTCGGCATAAGAATTACTTCCATAGCTATATGCAACTATGACTTTAATTTATTCATCTTCCACTAAATGGAACTGGAGCATCTTGCAAAAAGCCAGACGGGCACAACGCAATGCGCCTGCGTATAACTGTCCGATGATTAATCGTTAGGTTTGCTGTGATAATAAAATTTGTCTAGACTGTTGAAAAGAGGCACCCACGCGGTGCAGACGAGGCGACAAACAAATCGCCAAGGTTACCAGAATGTGGCACGGCGACGCTTTTCAGAGAACGGTTCAGCCGACAGTGATGGTCGGCTCTGCTGCTGGGTCAACGTCCCTTCCGATTGTGAATATGTAAAGAGATGGGATGATGATAAAAGGGGGATGGGATTTAGGGATATGTAGACTAGAATTAGTTCTAATTGAAAAATTTTTGGTAGTGGTCAGTAACTGCCTTTGTTTTTGGAATTTTCATGAGATGTTAGCATTAGGACAGATGGTATAAAGAAAACAATTATTAGCCCCTAAGTCGCACCTAAAGATATCGTGATTTTATTCCAACTGGAATTCCTTTTTCTTCACTATGTAATCTGCTTAATGACATGAAAATTAACAAATACGACATTCCAGTTACAACTTATATAAGACATTAGAATATGTCAGTGATTCACAAGAAAACTATTCCTGGTAAAAAAAGATATTGAACACTATATCTAAATATAAATGATTCGGTTCGCGACGGTCATCTAATAATAACTTTATTCTTTCATAATTTTAAACTGTCGTTGTTAACGAAATCTGTATAATCTTAATGATCAACGACACGGCTTACCACCTGTCACATTTAGTACATTGCATCTGGTTGACTCGTGAGTTCGCGGTGACCGTAGAACACAACCTCCACAATTGTGGAGATGGACACCCGAATCTCTGACTACCCTCGCCTTGGCTTTTCAATAGAATGTAAGTAGACAAAGACAAACGCGTTCCCGGCCATTAACCCATGCAGGGTAGTCATAGATTCAGGTATCCATCACCGCAATCGCGGAGGTATTAATTCTATGGCTACCTCGAACCCAGGTGTTGACCAGATAGTTAGTACTCAATGTGACAGTGGTACGCTGTAAATGTAAGTAGCTGCTGTTATATCCATGCATTTAGAGTCAAATAGGAAGATTTATAACTGTTATAGGTCTGTACAATATCTTGTCTCTTTATCCCATCTTACGTTACGTTAAGGTTAATTCAATGTGTAATGGACAGATTTTCAGGTATCATTGCGATGATGGTTAAGATGGAATATTGGCATGATCAGTGAAAGGTTAGCATCTAGTCTCAACTCACTCCTGTTTATAACAGGATGATTTAAAGAAAATATACATAAGTAAAAATGGAATCACCTGCGTATGTAAAATGAAATAGCATGAAAATGCATTACAGTAAAATGCAATTAAGAACATTTCTTTTAATTTTCCTTCAGCATTTATAACAGTATTGGAGTTTAAAACTCCGCCTTTGTCGCAAAATTCAATCAAATTATTACTAGCCCAAGGTGAAATTAATACAATATTAGTATAGTATCAACTTAATAATGAAGAATAGTACGATTGTTTGCTTTTCGACGAAACAGAACCTACGCTGATCTGGCACTTGCCAAAAAGTAACCAGCGGTCAGCAAGTTAAATGTTGGTCATTCAAAATCACCTCATATATTAGTAACCAATAGGTACGTAATAATAAACACATGCGTAGAAAAACATCCATGACCATTATAAATAAACTAATTTAACATTGATTAATTTTATGGTTTAGATGATTTGTAGGTTATTATTAGTCCGTTAATTACGTTGTTCTAATATTGGCTAAGATTAAGAATATGATAAGTTAGAATAATGTCAAATTCCTAACAGCGACATCTATGTAATTTATATGACAACCATAAGAGTTTCAAATAAGCAACCTGTTTTAAAGAGGCACGCAAGCGCAGATATTTTTCGTTAAAACTAGGTAGTAACTAGTTAAGCGGTCTGCACATAGGTGGCGCTGATACAATAATCCACTGATAGTGTTATAGTACTGTCTTAAGTAATGTATAGGTATTGTTGCTATCATTCTTGTTGAGAATATCGTTATTTTGTACCCTTAAAGTATTACTAGTACATCACAACTAAGCTAGTCTGCTAATCTTGGCCCTGTGACGTCTAGAATATAAAAAGAATGATTTTACTGTTCTTCCCGGTATTTCGTAGGAGACTCCTGTCTAAAGAAGTAATGGAATCTCTTGGGTAATGGGTTAGCATTCTCTCAGAATTATTCCATTAAAGCCCCAATATGAATGCTAAAAGAGACCAAGGAAATTATATATTTGAGAGATTCAGCCAGGGTGATATGATTAAAGGACATAAATATGTGTATGTATGTGTCTTTATAAACGTTATAGCTTTATCGTTATTATGCACCTTAAAGCTTTTACTAGATCGTGCACAACCGCCCTTCTACCTCACCTATAAAATACATTTCTAAAAAACTGTCAAACACTAAGACTATCGTATAGTCTGCTAACCTGGGTCGCGTGCTAGTCTGCAACGTATTAAGAAACCAGGGGCCCAAGTGTAATAAAGGGTTTTAGCACAAACTTACTTCAATATCAGATCAGATAAGGTGGTAGTGGATTAGCAAAAGTGACAAATTTCAGCATTAAAATCAGCAAGTGTCAAAATTCGCCTAAAAAATTACGATTGAATGGCTAGGCGATAAATTTGTCACTTTTGCTAATCAACTTTACACTATTACTGATCTGATACTTTACAAAAAGCATTAGGGGACTAGGGCCCCAGGAGTTAATAAAATCTATTAGACGATGACCTAACAACCTGTCACAAATAGTCCTTTATATTAATGCTGAAAGTGCCCGACGTTCTATACACTCTTAAAAATAGTTATTTTTATTTTTAAACACTCGCGATTTATACTCATTTTATTAACTATGTGAGACCGGGTCACATCACGATAAATTTATAAAGATATCTGATTACCTTTATTTTGCCCGACGTTTCGACCCAGTTGCATAGGCCGTGGTCGCGGGAAGACTAGCTCTAGTCTCAGCTAATGTCTATCTACCCTCACAATTTTTGTTAATTCATAGCACGAAACTACACTCACACTATCCGAAGACACATCCGCAGCACTCTTAAAAATGTAAGAAATAAACAACGTGCAACATTAACCCTATCATACACACCTGGCACCATGAAAGCTGGCAGTGGCACTGGAGGCCGCGGCTCCGAACCCGACGCCCACGGCCAACCCCTCAGGGATATTGTGCACCGTGATAGCCACTACCAGGAGCATGATCCTCTTCCACTGCGATTGCCGAGCGGCTAGGGAAAGCGCCGCGCTATCACGCCGATCTGCGTCACCGTTTTCGCTTGTACGCTGTGGAAAAGATAAGATTTAGATTTATTTATTATATTGCAACAATGTCACATAAAAATAGAATACAATTAACACATGTCCAAAGTTACAATGATCGTCATATATAAAAATAAAATGTCAAAAATAAAATAATAATAATGTCAATGATAGTATATGTATATAAAAATAATTAATATATAACAATTTTAAAATACGATAAGTACATCAGTACTCTTTCGTCATATACTCTTTTACAGAGTAAAACGCACTGATAAGGATGAACATTATTATTTATATACAGAAAAGACAAACGCATTCACGACCACTAACCCTTGCGGGGTAGTCAGAGGTTCAGGTTTCCATCTCCGCAATTGCGAAGGTAGTAATTCTATGGACACCTCGAACCCACGTGTTAACCAGACAGTCAGTACTAAATGTGACAGGTGTCGCCATTTACAAGCACTAATTATTAGGATTCCTCACGATTATATTTCCCTCACCGTATAATTCGATGCATTTCGTAAATGTGTTATTTATATATTAGACGATTGCATGTATACGGCGATACGGTTCACTATATTGGGTTCTGTCTATCTAATGAAACGCAGGCTTTAAGTGGCTAATGCCTATCATGCCTTCGTAATTTCAGATATGGGCACTCAAGAATAGGAATCTATCCCTACGTAGATCGAGATTGGGTCTACCCTGTTAAGACGTATGAGGATCAGGTAGACGACATACTGAAGAGTGACGTTAAATGTAGGTATAGCCGTCGAGTGTGTTCATGCACACTCATACCAAATGGAGGTGTATGGATTTCAATGAAACCAAAACTGTTCCCAGGATCAGCTTATTACCGGCCTTGTACTTATTATACCGATCAATTATCCTATCCAGGTATTACGTTAGTATAACTATCCAGATATATAAATAAATGGATGGATATAAAATGTTGTCTAGAAATTAGATTCACTCATTAGATAAGAGTTTGAGATCACGAGAAATTGGGGTTCTTTTGGCTATCTTTTGTTTTAAAAGATGACATGCACTGGCCAATGAACGCTAGCTTGATAGTAGAATGTGATTTTAACAGTTTCAAACTAAACAAAATCCATACTATTTACCTATTCGAACACTTACAAAAAGTAAAATGGTGTTAAAGTTAAGACATTAAAATTCTCGGATCTAAATGAAAGATTCACCAGAAGCATACAGAAGAATAATGGCAAAACTCTTCTAATAATAAATAAATTATTGTACTCCAATTAAGTCTTAACTCTTGTTTTTAAATATCTGAAGATCTCTTACGACATATTCACGTCTGTTCAATCTCCTATTTTGGATATCTGGGGTTATTTCCAGTCCAAAATGGTTTAGGGGACGTGCATCTGTTTTTTATGAGCAAAAAGGGTGCATTAAATGGAGCAGCGAGCCGATTTGCGATCCGTAGTTTTGCAATAAAAATACATTCGCTAAATTAACCAACTACTGTGAAGGTAAATATCGAGAGGAAACCTATCTATTTCTTGAAATTATCACATTATCTCCTGACTATTACGTTAACACTCGAGCTGTGCATCGAATCACTAACAAGGCAAGGGTGATAAAAAATAATTAAAATATTTGTTTATATCCATATATTACCAAAACGGTGAGGGAAAACATCGTGAGGAAACCTGCCTATCCCTCAGGATAGGTAATAGTCAGTTCCTATATACGGCGATACGGTTCACTACCTATCACGTTGGGTGCTGTCTATCTAGTGATACGCGGACTTCGAATGACCCATACCTAACATGCCTTCGAAATTTCGGAGATGGGCACTCAAATCTCTGACTACCCCGCCATAATAAAAAGGGAGTGTGTATACACAAGTCGTGAAGCGTATGTATGTATATATTACCACAGAATGATGATGACCCCTCCTCCGCTGCGTGGTATGTTGGTTGCTGATGCAGTCAGCGAATTCCGTTGGCTGCGTCCCCTCCATGGTGACGACGCTGGTGGGGTTGCCTGGGGCTGGTCTGTTCAGCGCAGTCATCAGCTCTAAGTCCTCGAGTTTCTCTTTGGACTTTTTACTTTCTGTCATTGCTGGAAATAGGAGATTGGGATGTTTATAATATTAAATATAAAAGAGTATGTGTGATAGAAAAGTGTAACTTAATGTTAATTGTTCAATTGAATAAAGTAAAAGACGCATTTATGTTACAATCACTACATAGTATAAAACAAAGTCGCTTTCGCTGTCCCTATGTCCCTTTGTATGCTTAAATCTTTGAAACAACGCAACGGATTTTGATGTTGTTTTTTTTTAATAGATAGAGTAATTCAAGAGGAAGGTTTATATGTATAATAACATCCATTAAATAGTGGAGTAGGCTATATATTTTATACCCGTGCGAAGCCGGAGCGGGTCGCTAGTATTGAATATAAAAGAGTATGTGTGATAGAAAAGTGTAACTTAATGTTCATTGTTCAATTGAATAAAGTAAAAGACGCATTTATGTTACCAATCCATATAAAATAGTCTCATAAATAACTCATCTACCGGTGTGTCATAAGAGGTGCGTAAGGAGTTAATAAAATCAATTAAGTGATGGGTTAGCATACTGCCATCGATGTTTCATATTAATGTAATTACAACCCAAGGACAAATTAATTCACATGTCTCCAAGTGATAAGGGCGAAGCAGTTTGAGCAATATCTTTAAGACAGTATTAAATATACACTTATACGATGCTTAATTAATACTAACAATATATTTGTTTGTCCATACCGATTATACGGAATCATATTCTTTTCCCTCGCCGTACCTCAACAGAATATTCCAAAATCAAATAGGACTGTAACATCTTGTAGGTATAGAGCTTTATTTTTGGCTCGGTCCTTAAACAACAATAACCGAAGCGACACGATGTTTTTAAAATAAAATTCGTCGTAAACTAGCAATACCGGTGTAAATGACTCATCAAGAATGCCAACCATTGCCCTACAAGCATCCTATGTGACATTGGCCATATCGACTAATTAAAATTCACAGATACACCATTTCCAAGGCGCCAGCTTTTTGTTTTTAATAAATAGTTTTATTCCATATTCGAAGTTTGTATTGAATGGTTTTTTTACTGAATTATTCTATAATTATTTTATTTATTTAATTGTATCCTTTAACTACATCTATCGTTAGAAATTATGAAGGGTAAAAATGTTTAATAAAGTAATAATGTTCTTTATAATATGCGGAAGTAGCACTATCACTCGTACCTATAAAATAACTTATAACAAGTTTTTATTCGGTACAAACGATTGTAAAAATAATAATTTAAATTATTTGTTAATTCATTTCAATTCCTATACTGGTTTAGAAAGAATTGATGACATTGATCCATTGAATACAGAAACATGATGACATACTTTAATTTTATCATAATCATTATCTGCTTATATCATTAAATGATCATAAAAATATGTGACTAGGGTAGCCGAGCCCAGTCACATACTTTAAAATAAACACGGGAAGTTTAAAGCAATAAATAATGTAGTACAAAATCCACATCAAACAATGTAATAACTAAAAAGAAAGGTTAATATTCATAAGGAATACGTGACCATACTACATCCAAATAAATCACTAGCAAACAAGAAGGATTCATAATAAATACTGATAACATTAATAACTCGTGTATCAATGTTTTAATGATAATGCTACAAGATAAGATATAAACAAGACGTCGCGATCATTGTCTATGGTGCTTACTACACGTATCACCATTATACAAGACTCCGGAAAAGAATGTTCGACGTAAAGTGCTTATCAAAATAACGAGTTCGTTACTAAGTTACGTTTTTAAGATTGAATGTACGAGTACGTTTCAGAATATTTAATTCAACTAAGTCGCAAAATAGCACGTGCAATTGCGAAAAGAATTATGCATAGCTAGACGATATGAATAACACGTAGTGTATAAAAATATTATTAAACGTACATTATTCGCACTATAGTATTACATACATTCACGTTCTCTAATCCCTTTCGAGGTGAACAGAAACTTGGAGACGATAATATCTCCTAGGTCACTTTAGCATGAATATGAGGGTTATTATGTTATATGAAACATTTGAAGGTTACTAGTCCCTTAGTCGTCTCCTACGACATGGGAAGAACGACAGCTAGTTTGCATTATTTTGCGCCCCAGATTAGCACTATACATTAAATTTATTATTATGGCCTGGTTAAATATATTGTAGTACTCATTATATATACCCTTAAAAAAGGGTGGTACTAAATATACTAACCCCTCATTTCTCTTGGAGTGGTTCTTACTACTACTCGATCCTACAGTGTAATGATGGCATTAAATCATGGTTAAAAATGCAATTAGTAAGCATTTTATTTCCTTTACTGAATAAGGACATACATATATTCACGGCTAGACTTCATAATAGGATAGATAGAGCCTATAAGCACTACTTTGTAAAATCCCAACAAATCTCTTTTGCCTCACTCAGATCCTACGAGAAGTCGTAATAGTATTACATATAAAAAATTTATGAAGCAGTCTTTATGACAACTATATTAATAAGTTTATCAACGATTTATAAATGTTCCCAGTTCAAACAAGATTTTGACTAAGTAGGTAATAAAATATTGATTAAATCTACAACGCAATATTCGCGATACGTAATTTACTATAAAATTCTAGGCTTAGTAGCAGCATTAAAACTAGTATTTTCCATATAAGAATATTAAAAAACATTCATTTTAGTCCAAACAAGATAATTTGTAATAAAGACTACATTGTTAACTGTTGTAAGAACCTTGGGGACGCAACATTTCCACTATCGCCTTCAGAATAAACAACAGGATGGTTATGATATGGAATATTAGTGACCTGTTATAATAGTAGGTTGAAAGGAATATATGTGGATGAGGTGGAAGGGTTACGTAGGGTTCGGCCCAATAGAAAATTGACAGTCAGGTGGACGATATATTGAAAAAGAGTGATGTTAGAAGTATAACCGTCGAGTGTGTATGGGGAGGTGTACTAATGTCAATGGAGCGAAAGTGGATTTGTTAGGATCGAGACAGATGATCTCTGTCTACACATGCATAGAAAATGACGTTATGTGTATGAATATAAATTAAAAGCCCATCAGCCAAGAGGTCTCATTGCTCACTCCTTGATTACGTCCAGTGTATTACATACTTTTACAGAGGGCAAAGGGTAGGGAAAGACCAATTATACCCCTGCATCAGTCATCCTGCCAAACCACGCTTCATAGAACCTTATACATAAAACGCCTTAATTTATAGTCTCATCTGCCAGGAAGAACAAAATGACCTGTTTTGGTACCGTATTTGACCAAGACTAGAAATTGGCAAGGCAAAGTATACAAGGGTAAAATATATTTGCGAAATGCACCGAATTCTAGGGCGAGAGAAAACATCGTGACCTACCTTAAGAACAGACAGTGCTTGTAAATGACTCGGCTATAACATTGAGTACTGCCTATCTGGTGAACACGTGGGTTCGAAGTGGTCATAGCATTACTAACTCCGCAATCGGACACCCGAATCTCTAACTACACCGCAAGGGTTAGTAGTCGAGAAAGCGTTTCTCTTTATGCATAGAGAGAATAGAATAGCATAGATAATACAAAAGTAGAGTAAATATATAACACGCAGTCAGGTAGCCACTACCTGAGCCATGATTAAACAAAAAACACACAATTCATTAAACCTTGTGCACGTTTACTCGTTATAACAGAAGTTGGTTTATGTTGGTGATAACTTTTTATAGACATTCCGATAATTAAATTGGTCAAGTTTGTCTGATAGCAATACTAGGGAATGTGTAGAATATTTTGCTTACTGTACCAATGCAAATGTTATGATAAATATTTAATTTTGACTTCAATATTGTTCAGGAAAATGTGTAATGTAAGGTTGTGTGATAGGTTACGGAATAGTGTGATTTGTGAATGATATGAGAGAAGGTTAGTTAAAAAAATGGAGAAAGGTATGTTGAGGTGACTTGGACACATGGAGTGGAGGATGGTAATGGAAAAAGTTTACAGCCATATTTGATATTAAAACATATTTACAGTTTAGTCAATTATAAATGATAGTAAATAGAATGTTTGCTATGTAATAGAAAGGTAAATTAAGGATAGAAATCTGTAAAAACTATATTTGGCATAGTTATTGCGTGAGGCGTATTTATCTACATATTGTCTGTTGTGTATGCTATAAATTTAGTGATACTAACCTATATTTATCTTAATCTACAATTGGCAAATTTGATAACTCTACCTTAAGCAAGCTGATATTCTACTTAATAAAATTCACGTCTTAATAAGCCTTAGTGTTAGACTATGTATTTCAAATTAACTATGTAGAAATATGTATGAACACACAGAATATTGTTGAGATGAAGGTTTGCCGTGTGTTATAAGACCTAAGTCTGTACCTTGGCTAAAAACAAATGAGTTGACACCGTGCTGTCAGTATACCATAATCAGTATTATCATATCAGTATAATTGGAACCCTATCATGAGATGACCAGACCAGACTCACAATATGTATTTGATTTTTATATATTTTTTTGGCTAAACAAGTTTTTGAATATTCTTGGAATATTGTTTTAATTTTAATGGATGTCATATTATATGTATTACAGAAATATATTGCTTTCAAAAATTGGTGTGAAGGTATCAATCAGTATATTATTAAAGAAACGGTTTGTACATTATATGACCCTAACTAAACTTATCCTTCTCATATATAAACATAATTAGCATAAGAAGACTGCTGCAGTCATTTGCAACAAATGTTAAGACTATTTCACTAGGATGGTAACTAGCGTGTGATTGTGTTGTCAATCACAAGTGCTTGATCAAATGTTTGTACTCATCTGTTCATAGTTGTTATGATATACATAACAATTGTAATTGTGAGAGAACCTTGGGATATAAAAGTAATTGTATTCAGTCTCATTTGTACTACTCTATTGGATTTTTTAAAGAATTTTTATTACCAAACTATTTACCCAACAAAACATAAAGTATGCATCACCTGTACCCTTAGAATAAAGAAACATTTCATATGCTCTAAAGTGCAGAATGACCCGGTTTTGTAAGAGATGATTATCTTCTGAATGATTAAGCAATGTGTAAAGTACATCATGAAACTAGAAAAGTTTTAGCTTTGTCTATCCCGAGTATTGTACAAACACATCTCCAGCCCTTTACAGGTGTATACCATCAATATTCCTGATCAACATTGTATATTTCTAGTACTTAAAAAGAAAATTAACTCACACAGCATCATATTGGCAGAGTTCAATCCGAGATAATCCAAGAATTTGTCAGTTCCAAATACAAATACTGCTCCTAGCAGGAATCCAACCGCAACTGGTACAAAAGCGTACTGTCCATTTTCTCCATATATTCCTGACTCTTCACACATTTTGATTGCTGGCTCTAATAGAGACCAGTAAGATGCCGCAGTCATCACTCCAGCGGCAAAGCCAAGGGAGACATCTAGGAGTTTTCTCTGGAATTAATGAAACCATCATATTAATCATTGACTTTTGCACTATCAGGAAGCGATAATTTGTTTCCTGCACTGCTATGAATGTGTAAGAGTAAATAGTATGAATGTCTATGGCAACTTTATGTTCTTTCTTTTTGTATGGTTATTTGCCAGTCCAAATTTGACACTACGCATCATTAGTTTTCACACCAATTCACACTGCAAAAGATCCTATGGAGATCACTGCTGTCACAATCGTCATAATCGGGGAAGGGAACAACAAAGAAAAATAAAGATGACATGTTTTAAGCCTTGAAGTTTTATTAGGCTAGAACCATTCATTCATACTAGAGATTTGTATATTAAGGTAGCAGTCAGTCATGTCATTGACACTCATAAAGTTTATTATTCTTAGCATTCAAGTATCATTTGACTCAATATTAGTATGTACTTACTTCCAATCCAAGGCTGAGTTCAGTGCTTACATTTTTTTCAGTGGTAATACTTTAACGCAAAACAAAATATTTTAGTTCATTCTAGGTGAAAAAAAGTTATATATAACTTAACTGCTGTTTTTCAATATGAATTCATCATATTTCATAAATTTATCTTTACATTCTAAACTATATTATTAGTAAGATGGATAGAAGTGTCTTTATTCACTGCATATAAACATTAAAGGACATGGAACAATTAACTAGTATTATGCAGCATGCCTCAGCACCTACTGTAGCTAGCTTGCCTACTCCATCAGCACTTGAACATTACTATTACTGTTTACTAAAGCTATTTATGATCTATGTATCTAAATTTTTAAAGAGTAATAAATGTAGAGAGAGAAGATGAATCAATGTTCATTTGATCATCACATACTCTCATATAATTTCCCTATTACAGTAAAGTTATATATTATAGTCTTTAGAAGGCCATTTATATACTCACTAGTATTTATATGTTTTACACACAATGTAACAATACAAATTAAAATGTAATTATTTATTGTTTTACAAAAACAATAACCTTTGTTGATCAAGTATGAAATTCATTTACAGCAGATGGAACATAGATTTTCTCCTTCACACTGATATGAATCTTTAATTCATTTTAATTTTTAAACGGCAACTTCTTTTATTAAATTGGATACAAACTAACCTGTGTTCCTCTGATGAAAAATACACAAGCAGCTCCCGCAGCTGTTAGTCCCCACGTAAAAAGTGTGCCCAAAAGGGCTTGTGTAACCGCTCCCAATCCTGGGATCATTTTGTAATTGGTCTCTAATTAATAATTTACTCAACAATATTCATAATAATTTCGGGATAAATAAATAACACCTCAGCCACCGCAAAGAACACGATATAATGAACTTTATGAACCGTCAAACGACCGCACATACCGAAGTTTGTAGAGATCGCGCCACATACGGTGGCAGTTGGAGGCGTCGCCACAGTCGCGTAATTCAGTGTTACCAGTAAACACGCCAAAACTAGCACTCACTGTGCCATACGGCTCGAAACATTATAGGTTTCATTTGTAACGATCTTTGGTTGCAGAGCTATAAACTCAAATAAAACAAATTAATATATCAAAGTCAAAATATGTTTATTATACTATTTCAAACATGATTAATAATTAACGGGACTTATCCTTCTTATTATATATTACATATATTATGTGTTCCTTCACTCTGTCCGCAATAGACCGTTTAGTCTGTTCGACATAGGATTTCCCACAGCTGCAATCAATCTTATACACACCCTTATATCTTATATCATGAGTATAAATCGCGAATCTCTTAAAACTATTATTTCAAACATGGCACTGAGCATTGTCTTTACATATTTTTTACCGAGGTTAGATCAGCGGAGACCCTAGCTTGGAGAAGAACTAACAAGAAACTCCGGAAATCAATTTATTATAATCACCCTTAACAAACATAAAAATTACAAAGAGTGGGCAAAAAACACAACGCTGGTAATACTAAATTTACTTTTCATACAAAGGACTTTGGCGGGAACTCCAAAACAAGATAGTCGAACTTTTTCGGAAAAAATATTTTTTTTTGTGAAATATAGCATTAATCAGTAAATAACATCAATTAAAACAGTTGATGGGGGCGGACGACGACCCCGCTCCTCCTGATGGAGGTGGCGGGCCCCTTCCATCGAAAAGAAAAACCCCGTCGGACGGTGACGCTCGTCAAGGCGGGGGGCAAGACAACGAAGCGTATAAACCGTATCATAAGGAAGGGTATACTAGGCTTTATCCAGAGAATTCTGGTGATTGCGAATACCAGGTATTTGTAGAAAGCAAAAATACGAAGGAAAGATTAGGAAATAAAAGTCCTATATATTTAAACCATATATTTACAATGGAGGTAAAAGGAGTGGTCAGTATCACTCGGATGAGTGCAGCAAAGATAATTGTGAAATTTAAACAATATATTCATGCTAACAACTTTATTCTTAATACTGGATTTCAAGATAAGTACAATATCCGAGCATTTATACCAGCAACACATATTGAGAAGGACAGGGATTATCAGATTTGTGCCATCTAATATATCAAATAAAGAACTATATACAAAACTATCATCCAAATATGATATAATAGCCATAAGGAGATTTTCAAAAAGGGTTGGAACCGAGAGGGTACCTCTACAAACTGTAAGCATTACCTTCCTATCTAATATTTTGCCTGAGTCTGTACAATATGATTTATTTTCCTACAGAGTTTTTGAATATGTACCACCATTATTACAATGTTTTAAATGTTTTAAGTTTAATCATTCAGCCAGGATTTGCTCTAAAGAACAGCGTTGTTCTGTGTGTGCTGGAAATCATTTATTTAAAGATTGTAACAATAAAGATAATTTGAATTGTATTAATTGTGGGGGTGCTCATTTAGCGATATCGCGGGAATGCCCTATTAAACTTAAAAAAATGACAGAAAAGAAAAGTAAAATTACGTATGCAGAAGTAAGTAAGACAATTTCGTATGAAAAAGAATTTCCAGTACTCAAGAACAAAACATTTTCGCAACAAACAAAAAATACTGATTCACAAAATAAAAATTCATCCTTCCTTGTAAATAAAAATGTAAATAATAAGTCTGTAAATAATAAGTCTGTAAATAGTTCTATAAATAATGTAAATAATTCTATAAATATTTCTCCAGGGGGGTTAGAGCTATCTGACATAGTTAACAATGACCTCATTTTACATGCAATAGTTAAATCTTTGGTACATTTAGCAAATTCAAACAATGAAGCGATAACAACTGCCAAAATTAAAGATGTTTTCCTTGCTAATTTATCACCATAATGGAATATAGTGACATTACCAATAGTACTTCACAAAAGAAATATATAACAATTGTCCAATACAATGTACAGAGTTTAAACAGTAAAAAAATATTGCTTAAAGATTTTTTACAGGAATATGATGTAGACATTTGTTTACTTAATGAGACCTGGTTGCGGGCTAAACATACAGTGTCCTTTCCGGGATATGTTATGATTCGACAGGATGGGAATGGAGGTCATGGTGGAGTGGCTATCCTAATAAAAAACACATTCAAATTTACATCTATACATACACCTTATTACGAATATTTACAGAGTAGAGCAATTAAACTTACAACTAACACAGGAGATCTAACAATATTATGTACATACAGTCCCCCTAGGAGTACAAGATTTAAGAGTAGGTCATTGGGACGCATATTGGCAAATTTACCTAGGCCCCTTTTGCTAGCCGGTGATCTCAATGGCCATCATGTAGCTTTTGGATGCATGTATAATACATCTAGAGGTAATGAACTATATAAACTAATAGATGAGAATGATCTATGTATTCTGAACACTGGAATACAAACAACAGTAGGTACAATTCATCATAATCCTTCTGCTATTGATATTGCGTGCATTAGTCCTTCCATGGCTCCTCTGTGTGAATGGAGGGTCCATGATGATTCGTTGGGTAGTTATCATTTTCCAGTAATAATTAATATTCACACTGTAGTTGAAAAGTTCATGATAGGGCCTCCTTCAGAGCGGTTTCTGTATAGTAAGGCTGACTGGTCTAAATATCAATCTGAAAGTGAAAAAGCATTTGATTGTTTAGATTTTGAAATGGAGCCACTTGACCTATACAAAGAATTTTGCGCTGTTATTATCAATTTGAGAAACAAATATGTACCAAAAATAATTAACAAATCTCACTATAAAATATCAACTCCAGTACCCTGGTGGGATGATCAATGCTCTGAAGCAGTCAAAAACAGTAGATTAGCATTAAGAAATTATAAATCCAATCCAACAATAGAAAACTATATTCAGTATAAAAAAATTGATGCTAGGAAAAAGAAATTAATCATAGAGAAAAAAAGATTAGGTTGGAGAAAGTTATGTGAATCATTTAATAGACGCACACCAATTAGTAGAATCTGGAACTATATACGTAGGTTCAAACGCATCACATTCAATCAACATTCCAAAAATGATGAATGGATTTCCTCCTTTTTTGATAAATATGCTCCACTATCACCTCCTGAAAAGCAAATTAACTCAATTAAGCTACAACAAATATTTGAATCTCTAGGCAAACCTGAGAGTTTGTTTCTTGCTGAAGAATTCACATTAAGTGAATTAAATATGGCACTCAGAAATAGAAAGGATACTACACCAGGCCTTGATGACATACCTTATAAACTAATAAAATTTCTGCATCCCAGAGCCCTGTTCATGTTGATTAAAATTTATAACATTTTATGGTTATCTGGAGAGATACCTAAAGACTGGAAAACCCAATGTGTTATTCCAATTTTAAAGCCTGATAAATCAGCTAATGAAAGTGACTCATATCGTCCAATTTCTTTGTCCTCCTGTGTTGGTAAGCTTTTTGAAAGTATGCTTAAATTTAGATTAGAGTATTATTGTGAAACAAATAATATAGTACCACAATATCAATTTGGATTCAGAAGGGGCTATAGTGCTCAAGAAAATTTTATGTGTCTAGTAACCGATATCAGAAAGGCATTTCACAATCATAGTTATGTATCAGCAGCATTCCTCGATGTAAGTGGAGCTTTTGATAATGTCAATCCAAGTATTTTAATAGATATTTTAAACCATTGTGGAATACCAGGTTTTGTCTGCAAGTGGATATTCAACTTTCTCTATGAAAGGACTATGTTCTTAAAATTTAACAATATACTACATGGGCCTAGGACAGTATATAAAGGGACAATGCAGGGTGCTACCATATCACCTTTATTGTATAATATATATACAAGCCAAATTAATAGTTACCTTGAACATACATCTGTAAAATGCTTGATGTTTGCAGATGACATTGTTGTATATAGTGTAGATAAAAACATAGATTTAGCCATTAGTAATTTGAATAGCAGTCTGCAGCAGATCCATGAGTTTTATTCCAATCTGAAATTAAAAGTTAATATCAACAAAAGTGGTGCAATGTTGTTTGGAAGAAGATTGGGGGATGTGAGAAATACTCTTATTAAATATAATAGTAAATCTTTAAATTTCCTTTCAGAGAAAAAATTTTTGGGAGTTTATCTGGACTCCAAACTTAATTTTGAAAGACACATTGATTACATTATTAGCAATGCATCTAAAGGTCTAAATCTTCTGAGATCCTTAGCGGGTGTTCATTGGGGTTCAGACCCAAAAATACTATCAATGTTGTACAAAAGCATTGTACGTAGTCATTTTGATTATAGTTCCTCTGCATACATGAATGCAAATATAACTCATCTCAAAAAACTTGACATTGTTCAGAATAAAGCCTTAAGAATTATAACTGGAGCATTCTGCTCCACTCCAATTCATGTTATGGAGGCAGAATCTTGTATATTACCACTAAAATTTAGACGGTTACAAATTGCTCAAAATTTAAGCTTGAAACTATTAACAAATCCCAACAGTTTGCTACTAAACAGAATTACACCCTCTGAAAATTTGCCCCTATCTTTGGTTAGAGAAGTACAAGTAACGGCACAGCAGTTAGTTTCTGGTCAAACCCCAGATTTACTTGCTATAATTATAATACTAAAAGAAATGTGTAAAAATGTAAGTACTATGAGTCTGTGGCCAATGTATACAATAGATTTTAAATGTTTTTCTTTAGATTTAGTAAATGTAAATACAGAAAAAATGAATGCTTATGAATTTGTTCAATTTGTAACATATATTTCTCCAGTTCAGTATAGAATTTACACTGATGGTTCAAAAGCTGCAGGTAGAGTATCATCAGCTTATTATGATCCTCAATTAAAAATAACTCGATGTTACTTGATAGAGTCCCAATGCTCAATATTCACAGCTGAGTGTTACGCCATATATCAGGCACTGATTTATATAGGCAGTATAGACGCAACGGGTTTTTTGATTATGTCAGATAGCAAAAGTTGTCTTTTAGCCTTACAATCCAACTCTATTAGCTATAAGTTAAATTATATGTTATATAGTATAAGAAAGATATTGTTAAAATTAAGGCAAGGTGGTAAGTTCGTTAGTTTTAGGTGGGTACCCTCTCACTCTGGAATCACGGGTAATGAAGTTGCAGACAAAGCCACTAGAGGAACACATGATGAAGATCATACCTCAATTCTAAAGATCCATTTCACTGACTTCCATGAGGCACAAAGAAAATGCATGAGACAGACATGGCACAGTTATTGGAAGATCATCAATAGAGACAAAGGAAAGTGGTATGCTGCTATTCAAGAAGTCCCGCCGTCTTTTCCATGGTTCAATAACTTTACAATTAAGAATGTGTCAATACGAAGCTTTGTGACCACTATTAACCGAGTGAGATTTGGACATGGGCAATTTAAAAGTCACCTGTTTAAATTGAAAATTGCCAGGGATAATAAATGTGATGAGTGTAACGTAGAAGAAACAATAGATCACCTAATATTTGTTTGTAGAAAATATAGTTTGGAACGCTTGATATTAATTGATAGTTTGAGCAACATTCACAAGGGTAAAATACCTAATAATATTGTTGATTTAATGAAAAATGCAAGTAATTATATACCTGTATATAAATTTATTATTAATACAGTAGGCAGTATTTAGAAGAAAAATTTAATTTTGTTTTTGTTTGTCACATTTAACTAAGTCTTATTTTATTAGTACTAGGTTAAGTTTCTACAATTTACTGTAATTAGATTTAAGACTAGCATAATGGACTTGTATCCCCGTGCTGTAAATAAATAATTAAAAAAAAAAAATTTTCATACAAAATAACACGCAATGGCGGAAACGTCAAATTTAGTTCCAAGTTTGGCTACTGCCACCGTATGTGGCGGGTACTCTAACTAGTGATTGCATCAACGAGATCGTGGCACGTCAGTTTACGCATACGTCAAAGTTCGATTCGAACGAGTATGATTGTGAATCGAAATAATACGTTATACCTAATAAGTATGTATTTATAAATTTGTCAGAAGTATTATTATTTTACATGGAGTTTTATTTTGTCCATCGTTGATAGATTTCACGAAACCACTTTCTTGTTTCAAGGTTCAGCTTATTGATTCGATTTAAATGGGTTTATTCGTATGTCAACAATGCCATATTAGTATTTTGATGAAATCAAAGGCAATGATTACAATAATTTAACTAGAGATCCCGCCACATAAATTTTTTATGAAAAATTATTTTGTATGAAAGGTAAATTTAGTATTACCAGCGTTGTGTTTTTTGCCCACTCTTTGTAATTTTTATGTTTGTTAAGGGTGATTATAATAAATTGATTTCCGGAGTTTCTTGTTAGTTCTTCTCCAAGCTAGGGTCTCCGCTGATCTAACCTCGGTAAAAAATATGTAAAGACAATGCTCAGTGCCATGTTTGAAATAATAGTTTTAAGAGATTCGCGATTTATACTCATGATATAAGATATAAGGGTGTGTATAAGAATGATTACAGCTGTGGGAAATCCTACGTCGGACAGACTAAACGGTCTATTGCGGACAGAGTGAAGGAACACATAATATATGTAATATATAATAAAAAGGATAAGTCCCGTTAATTATTAATCATGTTTGAAATAGTTTAATAAACATATTTTGACTTTGATATATTAATTTGTTTTATTTGAGTTTATAGCTCTGCAACCAAAGACCGTTACAAATGAAACCTATAATGTATCGAGCCGTATGGCACAGTGAGTGCTAGTTTTGGCGTGTTTACTGGTAACACTGAATTACGCGACTGTGGCGACGCCCCCAACTGCCAATTTATATGGCGGGATCTCTACTTATCAAAGTTTTAATAACAAATATAAATATTTTACTACTGCTACTTTAGTTTAATAACTACCATAATACCGGTCATGGCCAACGCATAGAGTACCCGCCACATAAGGTGGCAGTAGCCAAACTTGGAACTAAATTTGACGTTTCCGCCATTGCGTGTTATTTTGTATGAAAGGTAAATTTAGTATTACCAGCGTTGTGTTTTTTGCCCACTCTTTGTAATTTTTATGTTTGTTAAGGGTGATTATAATAAATTGATTTCTGGAGTTTCTTGTTAGTTCTTCTCCAAGGGTCTCCGCTGAACTTCTTCTTCTCAATCGTTACGCTCTTATCAGAGCGGTCGTGGTCTTCATGACGTGGCATCTTGAGCAGCCGAAATGGTTGGTGAACTAACCTCGGTAAAAATATGTAAAGACAATGCTCAGTGCCATGTTTGAAATAGTTTTTTTACATACATACATACACATCACGCCTGATTCCCTGTAGAGGGGTAGGCAGAGATCACGGATCCCCATTTGTCCCGATCCCGACAGACCACTTTCGCTTCATTGACATTCATACATTCTCTAATACACTCTCGGCGGTTATAGGTACTCCTAACGTCACCTTTTTTCAATATAGCGTCTATCTGACTGTTACATATATGTCTTATTAGGCCGGCCCCTACGTAACCGCCCTTCCACTTCACTCATATATATTCCTTTTGTCAATATATAGTTTTTTTAATTTGTACTTAGATCATAAAATAACTTTCAAAGAGAGCTTATGATAGGGCCTATTTTGAATAAAAATATTTTGACTTTTGACTTTGGTATATTAATTTGTTTTATTTGAGTTTATAGCTCTGCAACCAAAGATCGTTACAAATGAAACCTCAATATAATGTATCGAGCCGTATGGCACAGTGAGTGCTAGTTTTGGCGTGTTTACTGGCAACACTGGATTACGCGACTGTGGCGACGCCTCCAACTGCCACCTTATGTGGCGGGTACTCTAGCTTAATGGTTTGGCATAGGGATTTAGAAATACAAAATTGCTGACAACAAATGCATAACGGGTCAAATCCAAATATCAACTTCTTAAAACAATAGTAAAAAAAGGCTTCATAATATATGCTTTTCTAGTACGCATTGAAGTGTTTCCACGCTGTTTCCAGTGGTTTATGTTTTTATTGGACAAAAAAATGGATAGATTAACCTTTTCAGAAAGTTATTAGTTACCTCAGCAGAGGCTGGCTATTTGCAAGGCCGTCCTTAAATTCATGTAGCGGCACGAAATAAGTAAATCGAGCTTAAGCCAAACGACTCTCGTGAATAATTGAGCCAGGAGGTGGGACTTCTATCAGTATTTCTTCCCTGGACGTTGCCCATGATCAATGGCTGTAGGTAGCATTTGCCATTGTGCATCTCATGCTCTAGGTACTCAGGGCTGGGCAAAGTACATGCTTTACTTATTTAAAATATAATTACAAAATACTCTTTAAGTGAGTAATTGAAATATAAAATACTAAATACTTTAGGACTATGTATTTAAAATATAAATTACAAAATACAATATTTTAAGTGTTTTTATTTGAAATACAAATTACAAAATACAAATACAATCAGCTTTAAGGAAGTTTTAACATTAGTAAGGTAAGTAAAATTTGGAATCTGGAAAGCCTGCAGCGCCCTTTGTTGATGTGGCATCCTTATCATAATATAAGCCCCTCAGTTCAAATAAAAATAGTGACTACTGCTGGCAGCTGGACATAGGCCATCGCCCACCCTCACCTTTATACCTACCTAATCGTTAATAAAAATAAAAAAATACATAGGATTATTATGAAAACTCTGATCCCCCAAAATTCCCCACAGCGTATTTTTTTTCCCCAAACTTTTCCCCAAGGATTTCATTTCCCCAAAAATTCCCCAACACGATTATTTTTCCCCAAAATCGCGAAAAATCCCCCAATCTGATAACGCTGGCCGCGTCGCGGGATTTTTTTAAATAAAATTTTATGGCCTTGCTTCTTGCATTTTGGCCAACACGCGGCGGGAAGAATGAATGAATGATTGATTTTTTTTTTGTTGTCTGTATGTACGCATACGCAGGCAAGAGTTAAAAGACCATGCATCCAGGTCTCGGTACACGCTAATGATATATTTATCTAAATGTAATTTGTATTTTGTATATTATGTATCTCACGTTTTTCAATTACAAAATACATCAGTAGAACGTATTTGAAATACCAATTAGAAAATACATTTAATGAGACTATTTGAAATACAAATACTAAATACGTATTTGTATTTCAAATACGTATTTCAAATACAAGTATTTCAAATACAAGTATTTCAAATACTGCCCAGCCCTGTAGGTACTGAAGCTTATGTTTCTTGAGCTCCTTGGGGTTTTAATTTTTGTTCCATAAGGTTCAGAAGCGTCTCGTTAATTTTTAACCCTTCATGTTATTTTCATACATACATACACATACTTAACGCCTGATTCCCTATATAGAGGTAGGCAGAGATCACGGATCCCCATTTGTCTCCATCCCGACACACCACTCTCTCTTACTTGAAACTCATACATCTTCTCGTACACACTCGGCGGTTATAGGTACTTCTAATTTATATTGCACATATCTTTGTGTATACCTACATATATGTAACATTGTTAATTCGAAAAATTTACTAGTTTCAAAGAAACTTTTAACCCAGGGAATATTTTTCCTCCTAGGTTTTTTCAACCGAAAATCGATTTCATAGTGATATGACTATAATTATAATATTGCAATCTAATTCCGATTTTCCTTATATTACGTTTGACCTGTTGTTCGTGACAATCCTTATAAAGTTTTTGAACTATTGTTGAAAGACTTCTAACTCATCGTCCAATAGATTCCATTTACTACAAATCATCACCTACATGCCGGAAATAAGAAGAACAAGCAGAATTGAACATTTTACTGAAGCATTTTATTTACCGCCCAGACGCACAGGAACCGGTGCGGTGTCTGTTAAGCACACTCATAATAAGTAGCGTATAGCCATACAGTGTAATATAATACCTACTTAGCCATAGGCACACATTCTCGTAACCACACAGTACGCCTAATCAATTGCTATGCATTCGAAAACGAAGCGAACTGTCGTCGAGGCGAGCCCCAGCATTATGTCCCGTATGCTCTAAATCTTTTTCAATAATTAACAGGGAGCGAGCTAGACGTTGGACTTGCCAGAAGATTAAATTCATTTAAATAATATAATTCGATTCCTTAATTATGTTCGGTAATATTCTTTATGGTAGTCAGAAGTTACCGTATTTCCGTACTAGTCTAGGACGTAAAAAGAATGTTAAATAGCTGCTGATCTCCCCGGTAGTATGGCGTATATAGTATGGCGTAGATGGCGGCAAAAGAACTGGGGTAAATCTATTGTAATCTATTGGGCGATGTCCTAGCAATATGCCACCAATGTTTCATTTGACATCACAACTCAAATATTCATGCTAAAAAGTGACTAAGAAGGTATTTTATATCTGACATTCTGCCCACCCTGAAAGGAGTGTAAGAACTTGGAGATGTAAGAAGCTATTTACTGTAGATGCTTTTACTATTTGAAATAAGCAGACTCAGCGCCTTAACCGGGCGAAATAAGACTAGGTACAGTGGGTGCTATGGAGTTAGAATTGGGTTTGATGTGAACTTAAATGACATATTTGAAAATGGACACGTAAATTTCAAACTACTCTTTTGGGAATATTTGTGGCAATGCGTGAATGCTTTATTTGATGAGGTAACTGAATATTGACTTTTCATAATATTTTGATTACGTAACCGAGACCGTATAATTTATTACACAAAGTACACTAAAATTAATGCGTCAACTAAAGATTAAAGATAAAACTTTCATATAAACGAAAATGGCAAACTTTATGATCGTTTCTTTAGGTATGTATTCATATGATTTGAGTATTAAATGATGATATAATTCACACTATTTACTATATACCTCTTGAAATAAATTTATTATAGACAGCGAACTTTCTGCCCCTCTCAATACAGGTTCAATGTGCGTAGATGCAAACGTATGCATAGATGGTTCAAATCATTTATTACAGTGCCTGGCGTAAGTAGATTTACGCACTGCACTCGTCTAACGGCTCCGTAGAAACGGCCTGTTTTCCATCGATAATGTATGTATCATTATAATATTTACTACTAAAGAGAACAAATCGGTGCAAACAAACGATCAGGGTACATAATGACACACGTGGATATACTCGTACTTCGGAGATATACGAGTAATGACATACTCGTAGTTTGGAGATAATATCATGTCTGTTTGGTCAATATTAAAATAACTGTCCAGGTTGTGATATTGTTGTAATGGAAAATTGGAAATAGATTGCTTAATTATTGTCAATAGATCAGCATAATACTGATTCCTAAGCCCTAATGGCCGTTAAAACATAACAAGATGGAAGGCGACGAATTTTTACGACTTTTTATCGAACGACGAAACGAAACGAGACGAATTTTTATTAACGTCGCTAGCTAATACGGGCTCTTATACCTCCTTTTTCATCTAGCATACATATACATTCACCTTATTTAATACCTTTCAGGAGGACCGCAAATCGTTTATCAAATTACTCCTAGGTCAGTTTTTAGCATAAATATTGGAGTTCTGAAGTCATATGGAAAATTGGTGACAGGTTGCTCGCATGATTGCCTCTTACGAACAGCAGCTAATTAGCATTTATTTTATGTTCAAGACTAGCATGGGAAACGTGACTGAACTGGCATTCAATTCCTTTCCAATATAGCTGGAGACAACTTTCACGGCTATTTAAAAACATTCATGAGCCTGTGATAGTCCTTGGCTGGACACAGGCCTCCCCAAAGTAACGCCTCATAGCCACTCGTGGCCCATATACGTCTAAACAATTAAAATAATGAGACGGTCCATAATGAGCCGCTTTTATCGTAATTAAATGCTTGCTCTATTTCCCAACCCTAGATATCGATGAGGCTCGTCATTTAACCGGATCGTTCCGGCTTTTGGGCGTCTGTCACTGGCATTACGAATAATCCGGCCGCGAAGCACCGGTCAGCCGTGGACGATGGCCGTGTGAACACGCCGTTACGCAAACTGTTTACTCTAATCTGTGAATCAAGGTTAGTGTGATGGGTACTTTAGTGCAATATTGTTTGTCTGGAAAGTAGGTATGGAAATACGTTGGTTTGGAAGAAAAAACAATGGGTGGTTTGTTATTTAACGATGGAGTGACTTACGGTGTCACCCATGATTATTTTTCCTTCAAAGAGTACGTCTATATACTTTATATGTAAATGTAAAACTCGAAATATCAAATAATCCTGCGACATATTTAGTTTATGACATGGTTGTACATAATAAAAAACCTAACAGATCTTTTGTTTTACACTACAATATGTAGAAACCATAATACGTAAAAAATAGCCAACATTATGCAAACAAACTATGAAACTGA
Organism: Leucoptera coffeella; assembly: GCA_030578115.1. Classification (NCBI taxonomy): domain Eukaryota; kingdom Metazoa; phylum Arthropoda; class Insecta; order Lepidoptera; family Lyonetiidae; genus Leucoptera; species Leucoptera coffeella. Next base: position 26,533 of record JAMBLF010001408.1, on the reverse strand, counting down.
TGTTACTTTTTTCCATTATTATAATGCTCATTCATTACCTACTGCAAGCTCTAGATAAAAGCCTTTACCCTATTCTACAAATAGCCAGTGTGTATTGAGTTATTATACTCCTCGCCGTGTTCACATTAAGCTCATTTGCGGTTGTACCGATTTCCATAAACAACTTTGCATTGCGTAACGGAATGTTTACTGTTCAATATGTATTGTGATAGGCATGGGGTAAATGCTGCTTTTAATTGCTTGTAGAAATAAGTTACAACCCTCATTAGTTCAATTTATGTAGACAACGAGATATCCTAGCACTTGAATGGTAAATGTAATAATAATCATAATAATTTTTATTTATTAGTTTATAAATAACTAGTCCTTTCGAATTTTTAAGAAGTTCGCCTGTGTAAGGTGGGTCCGTATTTTTAAGTGTAGTCTCTCAATCTACTGCAATGAAAGGAATTGCAATCGCGATTCATGATAAGCCAACTCGTTAATCTCTATCATTCAATAATTTAGAAAACAGAGGCTCAAAACCAAGATTTTTAGCAAAGTTAAAAAAACCATACTCAACAAACATGCCTTCGAAATTTCGAAGATAGACACTCAAGCCTCTTACTACCCCGCCACAATAAAAAAGGGCGTGTGTATATAAGTCGTGAAGCATCAAAAAAAATTTATAATTTGCTATTATCAACTTACTTATTTATACTTTTATTATTTAATAACAAATAAGTGTTTATTTAATTCTAGATGCATAAATAATATTTAGCTATGACTTATTTTATTGAGCTTTTCCATAATTTACGCGCCCAACCCTATTCCCAACAATATGTGTTTTATAAAAGAAGCCGCGTCGAAGGCATGCGGAAGGCTTCGTCCATCAAAGCCTCTGGCAAATGGTCCAATTTGCGATGCCAGCATAATGGTGACAAAAACGGATCAACGCACGCGCTTACGTATTTGTACTTCAATAGCTGTATCACAGACTAGCAAAGAAGAATGTTGTCTATGGATACGTAAGTAAAAAGGTAGGTCTTGTTAATGTATGCGTGTGTTAAAGGTTTCTTAAAAGTGAGATACTGAATGTTTTATGAATATGTGTCAGCACTTTGATCGTAAGTTTAAGATGTGAGTAATTCTACTACCTTTTTTATTTGAGTTTACAAGTTTACTTAAACCACACTTTGTTTTCGCACATTCTCTAGTGCGAAAATTGATATAACTGTAACATAAGGTAAAACTCAACAACAAAAACAAGCTATCAACTTCGGTATCTACATAAATAATTTGTTAATAAATGTTCAATTATGTACAGTTTTCTCAGAATGTCTTAATGTAACACTCATCCAAACAAGTTCAGCTATAAATTGTTCCCATTGTTTGCCTTTTCTATCGATACCTTTCTAACTGTATTAAATAACATGCGTTGTCTAATTCAGTTATACGCAGTAGCCTATATGCATATGATTATAGTGAGGCGGTATTGTTATGAAAATGTAACAAAAGGTAAAATTATAATATTACAATTTCAGTTACCCGTCTACAATTGTGGTAAGATAAACACGATTAAAAGAATTAAAGTTTTTATTAGTGATTCATGATGTTACTAGTACTATTGCTCAGTGTAAGTCTGGGACTGATCCCTATATATCGTAGAAGGCGGAGGAACGAAATTTAATTGAAAGAAGGTCAATTAAATCTTTTGGGCGATGGGCTGCACGGAAGTCTGTGCCATAGGTCATAAATATAAAAAAACATTGTTTTGAATCGTTTCACAAACTACACTCAGTTATCATACGATAGGTAATACATCCGAAATCATAAACATGATACCCATTTTACTTAATTATCACTTATATTTGGACTCGCGAATGGGAAAGATTTTTGTGTTGCATAAAAACGAATTCAACAACCAATTAACGCTTACTTGTTTGAAAGCTAATTCAAGATTATAATTGATTGTGACTTATATTTATGAAATAGATTGCCAAGAACAAGGTATGATCTTACTATTCTATTGAATTTAAATGTCATTTTAGCTTACTAATTTTTTTTTTGAGTCTCTGAATAGTACGTGTTTTTTACGAAACTTTAAGCAAGAACGATAACTTTGCATGGACCTACAAAAAATTGCGACATCATGCGAATATCGACACGTACCTTAAATCAAAGCTCATAGTGTCTTATTTAAAAATTTAAAAAATCATTTGCGGACCTTGGCAGATTTAGGTTTTAAACGTCATCAAAGGATGTGTAACGTGATGTACAAAAAATAGTAAAAACGAAAAAGGAAAAGGTTTGAGCTTCGTTTATATAAATGTAATATGAACATATATCTGGTAAGTATATGAAATGCTTATGTAAAAGGGTAATAATTGAAACATTTTTTTTTTTAATTTTATATTTGTTTTGTAGGATTTTAGACTATTGTTCTTTGTTAATATTATTTTTTTCTTAATTTTTTAATAATATTTTTCTTATAATATAAAATACCTTGTTTTTTGTCTGTTTTTAAAAGGAAATTATCGATGTACTACTTTCTCAAAATTTTATACCATACATAAAGTTTTTTTTTTTCAAATTATTGAAATAAATGATAAAACACATAAATGCATCGTTTTTGATTAAATTCTGCCAAAAAAAATCCGTTTTACTAAAGATATGTATTTATGACCGCCCCTTCATAGAACACTATACCACCGTGGGCTGGTGTCACATTATATCAATGATATTAAGACCCTGATAGTCTGCTAAAGTGACCATGGAGAACTTATATCACCGACGTTCTGTTCTGAAGTCCCGATAACTACATGTTTAACGAATAAACCTGAGTTAGTATACTTTATAATTCCAGATGAGTAGAAAGGTGACAGAAGAACATTTTGAACAATTTAGAAGCTAGATGATTCCATTTTATCAAGTCTCAGCAAGCGCAGAGCTACTTATAAATTAATTTGAATAAACTTTATAAAATACTTAAATGTACGCACAGAATAAACTTCTGCGAAGAGAAATTATCATTTAATTTACATTACGAACACAATAAGCTTATCTTGACATGTGTCAGTTTGACGTTGACAGCAGACGTTTGTCAAGTTGACTGTTAAATTGACCGAGAAAGCCTTTCAACTTGTTAGCATATCCTTATAAGAAAATGCAAACATGAGTACTACGTTATTCTCAACAAATACAACTAATTACATGCATAATATTACGACCGGAATGCCTAAAGGGTGGACTAAGTTCAAGATATGAAAAGCTTTTAGGTATTTCTTTTCCCCAATGATAGGTTTAACCCCGATTTTCAATAGTAGGCACTAAAAATATATGTTTATATACATATTTTCAATGTTTGTTTAAAATCTGCATGGAGATAAGATAAGATTGTATTATTTTAAGAGGATTAGAAAAAAAATGGTTTGAAAGTGAATATATCTAAGATCAAGGCTACTACAATGAAGCGTGGTTTATCGAAACATCTCGGTTCGGAATCAATTACGATATTTAATCAGAAAAGTAGGTGAACGCAGTGCGGACCTCAATTGTTCCTATTGAAGAAAATAATCTAACGTTTTCGTTTCGAATCGCTGCGACGCATTACGAATCGATTAAGTAGGCCGATGCGTTGGCAACCGTCCCCTGGTACTCTAACCGAGAAACTTATTAACCAAACCAACTATTAATTACTGGATCCCGTTTGTAATTATTGATAACTAGGAGCACAGCGGACAAGGCTATGAAACAGCCATATTAATCTATAAAGTATAAGCACAAGAATTGACTAGAACTATTATTTCATGACTAAGCTTTAGATAAACGGGTTCTCAATTCTTTTTCTAATGATACAATGAATTAATTAATTATATGATGCCTAACTCTCTCTTTCATATTGTTTTATGTTAATCCCAATTGTTGAAGAATAGTAAGACAGTGACTATTGGAATACAATAATATGAAATGTAGAAAGAATATGTGCCTTGGAATGATAATATTTAAATACTATACACAGGCTAGCGCCAGTTTCCAATTGAACGAATGTAAATATGAGTGTTCCTAATTACATTACTACTACTAAAGAGTCAATTTTGTTAAAATAGCTTAAAAAATTATATCTTTAAACGTAAATAGTCTTTTTGCCTAAAAATACACTAAGTATATAAAGTTATAATGTTATGTTTCTGGGAGTCGGTTTAGATACTAATTTCACAAACTATTTACCTTACACCTTTAAAACAACATCATATATAATAGCAGTAATGTCACTATTAAATTTTCAACATCAATCATTATCATCTCACTTACCTTCAATAACTTAATTAAACAAAAGTAGCACCAGTGTAATACGTCTCACCAGACACTCGTAGTAACATAAAAGAACATTTTTATCACACAATTACGTTAAACAAAAGATTAATTTCCCGAATGGCTTATGAATCTTGCGCAACTTCGCTCAGATTCGCTCCGCTGATTAGCCAGATTGTGTATTTTGCTGTCTGTTTATCCGAAAAGAATCCGTTAATATCTCGGAGACCAAATGCATTTTTTCTCCGATCTACAGGGAATGACCGAGGCAGTCACGCTCCGTAGAACGCATCTGTTTACTCCTATTCTTTGCACCTGTTTCGCCCAACTTCGGCTACCTTCAGTAGAGTAATTACTCGTCATAAGCACGAGACTCGAGAGGTTAAAACTCCGAGTATTAGATTACAAACGGCAAACATAGCAGCAAGCGTTAGCAATTAAACAATTACATATTCTTGCAAATGATATACACTTATTGCTTGTTGGAACACACGTTTTGTAAAAAAATAAAGAAAAAGAGGCTGTTAAATAATTAACATACATTATATGAAACAAAAAAAGGGAAAAATATTATATTACTTACACCTCAAAAATGTTGCTAAACTGGGTTTGCAGAAATTAAAAACTGAGGTTTAATAACCACTCCTAAAGCGGAAAAAAAATAGAAAAAATAGAGGCATAAGTACATATTTTATTTATCGAACAGGCATTGGGTGCATATAAATACTATGTAAGGCATGTATACGAAAAAAGTAATCAAAAATAAATAGGAAAATAGTTAAACGAGTTACGTAGCTAGCTGAAATTGACAATTATTAAAAAGAAATTATAATAGTATATACGAGTATGTATATACGAGTATGACGAGTACAATGAATCGTTAAAAATTCATCTACTTTTAAAATCATCAGGATCTGTCAACAGTCTCATACTGGACACAGATTTCAATAGAACGTAAATACAGATATTATACCTATAAAATATATTATTATATTGTAATGTTATAATGAGTTATGTAGAATAAATTGAATAACAGAATATGAAGACTCCAACCATGACGCAATCAGCGATAAATCGCTTATTCATCTATTTTAACTTCTATTCGTCTCTGGCATAAAATTGGTTTATCAAAAATTTTAAATTAATATAACTGATGGAAAAATACATTATTGAAATTATTCTTGGAAATGGTATATCTCTTCATGCATAGAAAAACAGTTATCTTTCCACCACTGTGTACAATACTGGCAGCAGATTTATTAGTAAATTGCTGAAGTCCTTACTCTATATGCCCAAAGGTCAGTTCACACTTTTGTGGATTGCGAATCTTGAATTATTTCTACTTATTACAATTCAGTTAGGTACAGAATTAAAACTTTTTGATAAAATCATAGATAGTTACACAATTCATTTCTAACTTTTCCTAAATTAATATCGCAGTTGATGCTATTCTGAGGTCCATATCGATAATCGTTATCGATCGACCAACAATATTGCGTTCAATTAACCTATAAAAGCATAATCGCAAGTCGCTTAATAACTTTCACTAAAAATTGCCATGGCACAATGGGGTACTTTCTTCAGCTCTTCAATCATAGAGATAAAAACTGTTTAGGCATCTTATCAATTGAGCGATCATGTTACGATCATTTGCGATGGGGTCGGAGTGTCAGTCAATCACGAAACCTCAATGTCGTGCCTACACGCTTGTCCTTATCGAGACACCTCGATGCATCACGATTCTAGAAAATTATGTTTCTGGATCGAATAAGGTTATAACAATATTTGGTTCAATAATAATATAACGTTCACGAAGTGTTTGTTTAATATCGCTTAGTGTCTTAATATGTGCGTAACTGATCTTTATACGATAAAATAATGCAATGAAAGAAGCTCCAAGCAAATTAAAAAGACCTGTTAAATTTTAATCTGACCGGGAAAAGTATTTAATTTTCCCACATGATAAATAGCATATAATATAGTTACTGTACTTGACTCTTATTAAACATTTGTTATTTTATAAAATAGAATTGTTACAAAATGCAACCTTCTCAATGTTCTAATTATTAACCGTTCTTAACTTTCTTCGGTCAACTATGAAATTGTTTCTGAATCGCAACCTCAAATAGCATTAAAACTTGTCTCACTGTTCTTATTTTTCCAGTCAACAAATAATTAATTTCTTCTCTACTTTCACGCAAATTTCGGGCGTAAGTATCGTTGAAATTAACCCGAAATTTCGTCTCGTGTAACAGGCCCGAATCCAGGCGATCCGCGACCAATCGCTGATCAAGTAGACCAAATTTCGTAGCTCGTGAGAACTGTAGCTGGCAGGTGGCTCCGACTCCCACTTATCATCAGTAACTGTTCCACCTAGACGCTGCAGGTCGCTCGCTCCACAAGACGGTTGTTGCAACTCGCGCGGACCACACGCGCTTTTAGTTGAAAAAACATTGCGCGCGCGAAATATTTCGTTCACTTGTGCTTTAGTGAAAATTGTTCCAGTGTTTCCAGATTTGTTCCTCGGTTTATGAGGAATATTTTTGACTTGAAAGAGCTTTGTGGGTTATAGATTGTTGAAGTAATCGGGGCAGATAGCATTAACGGTCGGTGCAGCGCTGGTGTGTGGTAGACCGCAAACATGACTGGCGTGAGGCAGGGTGCTCTATTGCTACTGTGTTTGGTACGTATCCCACAATGTAGTAAAAAGCGAACGTTTCTACAATTGTTTTTATTGGACTGAGATAGGAAACTTCTTTCGGCTTTATTATTAAGCATCATACTCTTTCATTTTCATCTCATTAAGCATAATAGTTTTCAAGCTTAGACTAAGTTACGAAGCTTAACTTAATTTATAGCAAATGTACGTTACTATTTAATTCTATAAACAATTCTAATGTAATAATGTTGATACCCAATTTGACTTAGAACCAATAATCTATTTGTTTCGTTTATTAAGGTTGTGTACAAACTACACAATATTGGTGACAGTATGTTTCCACATTACTAAATAAATGCTGCTTAATCCTATCACTTTAATTATTCTTATCACATGCTTACACTTTATATACCTCCTAACTAGAAGGCTGCTACAATAGCAACTTTAACGTTGACCCATGATGTATGTACATATTGAGGTTCTGTCAAGCCCAAAAAGAATAGTAGGAACAAAATGTAGCTCAGAGAATTATCGCCTACAAGTCTTAATTATGTTTAATACTTGTTTAACACAGTCCTGCGCTTGTCCGGGAATATAATCTAATGCCAAGCTGCTCAATGTGTTTTAATAACCAATTAAGGGTTGAGCGGCGTGAATGAGTCCATAAAAGGGCATTGGGCTGACAACTTAGAAAATGTTACATTTAACCCGTAACAAAGAATAATAAAGCATTTATTTAGAGCTACAAAAACAAATACAAACTAATAACATGTCCGTATTAGCTTGTACATGTTATAGTCGCTACAATAAGGCAATAACAATTGAACAACATTTGTTATTGTTTTTTACACAGTAAACACAAGACAGTAGTATAATAGTAGTAAATTATAAAAAATAATGATGATAAATAATGAGCTCATAAAATGTCTCATTACATATATAATCCGAATTAAAACCGTGATACATAGATGCAATAAGTAGACATTATATGTGAATATGTCAACTCGTAAGCACCAAGAGCATAACCCTGGGCTGGCTCACTCTGTGTGAAATCGTTCTACGTAAAATATCAATTGTAAGCCACACTTGAGCATCTGTTTGCTAAGCTCAGACAGTTAATGTCCCTTTGTTGTTGTGGTCTAATAAGTTTCCGGGTCAAAATTAAGCTAAGTGATGAAAGTTGCGAGTAAAGATCGATGTTGGTGTGCTAACTTAACTGGCTTACTACTAAAGTAAATATAAATATATGCTTTATTTACGTTATTGTAATTCTAGATATGGTAAGATGATTGTTGGCATAAGGTCACTATTTCTTGATTTTATGGAATTGGTTAAAATTAAAACTTATTTATCCTGTGTCTATTAAATATAAATTGTATGATCTAAAATTGAATTTTTTTAAAATCATTATATTTTAATTTTATAAACTTTCGAGATATAAAACTTTAGAGAAAAGTTTCTTCCCAATTATATATGTACACATATGTTAACGTATAATACAAATTGAATACATTGTAAGAAATAGTGAATCTAAATCAAACTACAATGTACGTGAAATTACTTACTTTTCTCATATCATTAACTCATCAATCCAAATGATCATAATGAGAATGAAAGTTGTTTTCAAGTGTATTCGTTACAGGTCTGAACTACTATACTGCAAATAATTATATGCGCAGAAATCTAACTATCACTTGCGGAAATTGTAGAAAGCTGTTCAACACAACAAGAGAATGATACCTCATAATATTTCCTTTGATTTCATTTAGAATATAGAATAAATTCTATTTATATCTGCAAATAGAAATCTAAGAAACTGTGTCTTATCGGCATGTCGTAGGAGATGATTATGGAGCTGAGGATAAATGTAATCTATTGAGCAATGGGGTGGCAACCTTGTATGAATATTCTAATTCAATGACATTGTAACAACTGAGAAGAATATTTTATGCCTCTGAAAGATATGATTTTGTATACTTGGTATCTTTGTATATTGTTTGTTTATTGAATATAACATTCCATCGAAGCTCAACTAACAATAAATTAACAAAAAATAATCTAAATATTATAACGTTTAAATCTTGTATTATGTATTGTAAATACTGTTAAATCAATGAAATAAATTACTAATATAATAATATTTTATTTAAAAAGCTGTTTCTATCCTTGTTGACACAATATTCTAGTGTTTAGGGGATAATTTTAACATATGTAGAACTAAAGAATTTTTTTAAAATTTTTTTGTATCTGTTCGAATTTTCTTGGATAGTGATTAAATTGATTCCAAAAATTGTCTGTGAAGTGTTAAGAAATCAAAAATACAATTCATTTATAAATGTACAAAGCAGTAAATTATAATGAATTACGTATTAATCACGTCCATAATCTTTAGGAATGCCCGAACAAACGGCTCTGAAGCTTTTTCGTCTCATAACCTTATACAGATCCAAGAAAATCCGGAAATAAAATCGCAATAACTCGCAATTGTAAATAGAGCAATATTTTATTTCTTGTACAACAAAACTGTCATCATGACGTGCCGCCATTAATAAAAACTAAAACAACAGAACTCCATCGCCATATAAGACATCTAAATATACATCATATACGTAATATTATATCTATGGTGGAAACAGCCGTAAATATGTGTGCAATTTTCAATCGTGCGCTAGAGTACCCGCCACATAAGGTGGCAGTTGGAGGCGTCGCCACAGTCGCGTTATCCAGTGTTGCCAGTAAACACGCCAAAACTAGCACTCACTGTGCCATACGGCTCGATACATTATATTGAGGTTTCATTTGTAACGATCTTTGGTTGCAGAGCTATAAACTCAAATAAAACAAATTAATATACAAAAGTCAAAATATTTTTATTCAAAATAGGCCCTATCATAAGCTCTCTTTGAAAGTTATTTTATGATCTAAGTACAAATTAAAAAAACTATATATTGACAAAAGGAATATATATGAGTGAAGTGGAAGGGCGGTTACGTAGGGGCCGGCCTAATAAGACATATATGTAACAGTCAGATAGACGCTATATTGAAAAAAAGGTGACGTTAGGAGTACCTATAACCGCCGAGAGTGTATTAGAGAATGTATGAATGTCAATGAAGCGAAAGTGGTCTGTCAGGATTGGGACAAATGGGGATCCGTGATCTCTGCCTACCCCTCTACAGGGAATCAGGCGTGATGTGTATGTATGTATGTAAAAAAACTATTTCAAACATGGCACTGAGCATTGTCTTTACATATTTTTACCGAGGTTAGTTCACCAACCATTTCGGCTGCTCAAGATGCCACGTCATGAAGACCACGACCGCTCTGATAAGAGCGTAACGATTCAGAAGAAGAAGTTCAGCGGAGACCCTTGGAGAAGAACTAACAAACTCCAGAAATCAATTTATTATAATCACCCTTAACAAACATAAAAATTACAAAGAGTGGGCAAAAAACACAACGCTGGTAATACTAAATTTACCTTTCATACAAAATAACACGCAATGGCGGAAACGTCAAATTTAGTTCCAAGTTTTGCTACTGCCACCTTATGTGGCGGGTACTCTAGAGGCGGTGTTCTGAACATGCGGGCAGCTCAAATGCACTTTAAAACGTCAATTTAGCTCACCACGATAACGTCGGACCGTTACGATTTCATTGATGCACCACTACTTAGTCGGTGTAAGCTGTGTTTGATCACGATTAGATATTCAATAATTTCTTGTTCGCTGGATTTTGCATGAAATGGACGGGTGCTCGTTAGGCACTGGAGAATCTTTGTACGTTGTTCTAATTTGTATTTAATTTAATAGATATTGTAGTATAACAGGTAAGTTTATGTGAATACAGTTATTCAATTTGCATGAAGATTGAATATAAAAATAAACTATTTTCAATCTAAATAGCATAGAAAAAAATAACACTGATAATATACATATAATATTAGTTATATCCCAAGTCACCTGTCAAAACAAGTGAAGAAATGATACCTCTTTATTTACTCACTAATAATAATTTAATTATTAAATGTTACTGTAAACTTTCGATACCGTTTTAATAAATATTCAAGTTAACTTCATAGGATATGCAAAACTTACCGTTTCCGAAAGCGTCCCCGAGGACTTTGCTTTGCTTGCTGCGCTACTGTATTAATCATCGAATGAAGTATTTAACTGTAAATAGAAAAAATATTTAGAAATGAAAACTCAAAAGGTTGTTAAGTTTATAACAAATAAATTGTTCAGAATAACCGTTTTACCTTAGCTACATAAAATAATAAAAATCCGGTTTATGCCTTTATGCAGTTTCACATCGAGCGTATAGGTACAGAGAAACGACAAACTCATAACAATATTTAGTATCACGATGACATGATATGCATATACAGCTTTATGTATATTACTAGTATGATTGCTTCCTTACCATTTCAGTTTATAAAAACCACCTGAAAAAGTCTGCAAAAGTCCGACACAATGTCAACGCGAATTAAGTATTGACGTTTTTTTACTCAACGGATTTTGTTCACGCACAATCCGACCTAATCGAATTTTACGCGTGGGGCAAACACGGCTCATGATAAATTAGCAAGGTAATGAACCGGAGACGTCATAAACACGAAAATTTGAGGTTATCCAGAATCCATGGACCATAGAACTTAAGTTTGATTTTGTTTTTAAACTTAAATTGAAAGTTTATATAGTTAGGACATGTACTGATGTCCCGTGCCAGTCTGGGACGTAAAAAGAATGCTAACTAACTGTCATTCTTCCGGCATGTCGTAGAAGGTCACTAAAGGACTAGGGGTATATGGAATCTATTGGGCGATAGGCTAGCAACCTGTCACCAATGTTCCATATGACATCACAACCTCAATATTAATGCTAAAAAGGGACCTAGGAGATATAACATTGAAAGGGATTAAAGGACGCGAATGTAAATATATATGTTATATGTAGTAGGATATAGTTAAGAGGAAAAGGGATGTAGTTATAAATGGGGAAGATTATGAAATCTATATGTGTGTGCGTGTGTGTACATTGAAATTAAACTTTTATATAGCAAAGGATGCCGAATGTAAGAGCAATACACGAGAATTTTGTAGCATTGTATGTGATCAACAATTCTCCAAGTAAAGATGACTGTCATTTATCATTCGTTCACTTTCTTGTGTAGAGTTCATTATTCTAAAAATACGTTCGATATTAAATTATTCAAGATTGAAGTTAATAATAGTTTCGTTTGCAATCATTACAATTACTTTTTTACATACAATGTAATCTTTTGATATATCTGAACACTTTTAAGTTATACATTATTGTGTTGTTATATTCTGTATTATCTAAAAATGTATGTTCTATGATGGTTTACATTTAGGATTTAAGAATAACAATAAACCATAAATTATTCAAACAGTTAAAAACAGTAAAAACATTCAGTTTTTCATATACATACTTATATAAAATTAACGGCTATCTGTTTTTTCCTTATCAGTTGCCTTATTTATTTTTTATAATAACGTAAAGAAAATAACTTCTTTAAGCCTATGGTCAGAAACTACGATACCATTACCAGATCAACAGGAAATGAAGACCATTGTTCAGCCAAGTAAAAACTGCAGTGATATTAAACAATACCACATCCGTTATTTGGAAATTTCTGCAGCAATAACAAAGCAACGACCCGAAGTAACTGCTTGAAGTATTCTTTGAAACAATTAAATATTTCATCCATCCAAAGCTCACTGGTTTCAGTGTTAAATAAAGGTACTAGTACGTACTACCTTTTCAACGAAAGCGACTATCACCAATATATGAGTATCTTACATGATCGGTAATACAGTAGCTTTGTTAAAGTTAAAGTAGTAAATAAGTAACTAAGCCAATCATACTATGCTATGCATTATACTTACAATAAACCCCTAAGGTTAACACTATGCATTATCGTTTTAGAATATAGTTTAATAACAAAAATAATTAAGTATAAGAAATTAGTATAATGTTTCTAAGCGGTTGTATTTAGAATATAAACAGCATTTATATAAGGTAAGATGATAAACGATCTTTTTTTCTAATTTACTTTAATTGTTTGCCCTCATTGTGCAGTATTTATTACTGTTACAATAAATTATTTATTTAATATAATTGGTACTTATTATTTAACTAAAAAGCAATAAACATCCAGTATCAAAGTAATAACTATATTTTATGCTCGTTTTCGTGACTGATTTGGTTAACCTGCTACAAAACGCGCATTCCTAAATATGTTTTGAAGTGCCATAAAAGTCGTCATTAACGTACTTGCAAATGTAAAATTAAGTGAACGCCAGTTTATAATGTGAATTACAACTCTTAATAGTGTCACATGAGTTCCGAGTTGATGTCAACAGTTTTATAGCCACCGATAAGAGGAACTTTCACACGTAATTTTCTCCAAATTGTCCACCATTCAACACTTAATGACGAACGACATCTGACTACCGTTTTATATAATTACTGTTCGCTGTAATAATTCTAACAATATTATCACTTTCCCACACAATTAAGCTAATTCGAGGGTTCGTGTAACTTGGCAAATTTTTTCACATCTATGCATTAGGGTCATTAATTTCAATCTTGATTTCTGACAGTTCAGTTGTTTTTTGCATCGGCTTACGGCATTGATCATTAGCTGTAGTGATTGCGGACGAATTATTTCCATATTGGGACATTGGAAGCTTTTGTTTTTTATTTACGTTCATTCATTATATAGGTGCATGAACCCTATATACGTATCACGACTATGAACAATGAACCTTTACGGTGTATTCAAAGGTTCTCGAGCAAATGTCCAGTGTGACAGAGCAAGTGATTTAGTATTGAAGTATTTACGGACATATCCTTTTTACAAGAGAGTCAACTGTTTAAATAATAGGATAAGCATAGGCTTAATTAAATTGTATTTAGGATTCTTCCCAAAGCATAACATTCTTACAAATACAGAAAAAAATTGAAGAAATCTCTATCTTGAATCTTCAGTTAACTTCCTGCTATAGCTAAATATCTGCTACTTATTAATCATACATCTGTTCAATATACATTTTTGCTGTGTCTAATAATATCATAAACATAGTATTACTTTTAATTTCGATAATTTTATGTCACATAGGGTTCTTTTGCCACTTCCTTTAAGGTTTTAAAGTTCAAAGGTAAAAGATTACCTCAGTTGGAAATTTTTGATTGTTCCCTGCATGCATGTCAATAATAACATATGTATCATAATAACCTTAGTTCAACGGCATAACATTTCTTCCAAATAATTTTCTCACCTATTACGTAGCGCTGATTATCTGAACGGAAAATTAAAGAAATTTGTTTTTAACTGGAAAAGCAATTAGGTAAATTACCGTTAGTAAGTTCATAAGTCATTGTACTTATAACCTAGTGGTATTTTTCATATTGATAGTGGAAAAATAAAAGTTGTACGTGCCTATTTACAGGTTTCTAATTTCCAAACCAAACCTACATCCTTAATAATTAAAATATGGTTGTTATTGTTAGTTTTTCCACTTCTTTATATATCCTCATGTATTTGTTTGTGGTACTTTGACTGCGTTAAGAGATCTTGGTAGGATATACAGTTTTGTTCCTTAAGAGGTTCTGTCATCCAATAACGTTTTTTTACCTCTTCGACGCAGCACTCTAGATGAATTGCATTTTTTGTGATTCATATCAATAAGTACTTGCGTTTGATTTGCATTATTGAATGTCATTTAATGCAATGTGTAGGTATACGAAAAATTATCAGTTTCTTTTGGTTTGGTTATTTAAAATTTAACTAATTCCTTACATACGAAATTAATAATAATAATAATAAACCTTTATTCACAAAAGCACACACAATTGACTTTACAATTCACAATTACTTCCAAAATTAGCTTTTAAGTTGGCAAACCAAAGAGTTCCAAAAACTCACGATCTAAAGAGTTACGTTTCATTGTATTAATAAGCAGGCACAATATTCAGCTTAATAAATACTGTATTAAACTGATACGTGAAGACTCTATCTAGCTTTACTAATAACAATCATTTCTAGGTAAGTGGCAC
Source organism: Leucoptera coffeella (assembly GCA_030578115.1). Classification (NCBI taxonomy): domain Eukaryota; kingdom Metazoa; phylum Arthropoda; class Insecta; order Lepidoptera; family Lyonetiidae; genus Leucoptera; species Leucoptera coffeella. The sequence goes on along the minus strand of JAMBLF010001408.1, from coordinate 11,500 downwards.
TTAGCTTATGATTATGCGCGATATCTCTTCACACAAATGTTCTCAGGTTTCCGACCGAGATAAAGACATGTCGCCAATCTAGACAAAGGCAATTATACTCTACATATGTAGGGAAGTAGAGATTGATACCGCCGCCTACGTGGGAACCCCGCAGTCACTTTTATATTCATACAATAGAATGTATCTAAAACGTCTGATTGTTTTAATTGAAGAATGTTTCAATTAAATCTATCGTCAATAATGTTAGGAACGTTATACGTGTCTGTGGATAATTGAGGATGAACTTCAAAGAATGAGTCTACTAGTCATTTAAAGGTGATTGACGGTAAATGAATGATTGAGCTATCGATTACCACAGCCCATTGATAAATACATTGTTAATTATTGTACATCTCTATGATTTAAAATGACTGTATTATTTATGTGAATATTATAATTTTATTATATGTTTGCTGATAGATAGTAAAAAAAGGTTCATGATTTAAATTGTGTTTATTAAATGCATAAACAATTTAAAGCAATTTCAACCCTTCAACCTTCAAACCATATTCAATTTTCACCATAGAGTTTTATATTTTACATAAACTTTATACAAATGTAAAATTACTTTTACAACTTTTTACAAAAACCTTTTAAAGGCAGTGTTGCACTACAAATTACGTTAGCGTATTAGATTTATCTCATTGTGTCAATCTCGTTTCACGGCTCGCAATCAGTGTTTAATCCCGTTTTGAACACCGTTCAGTTGTTAGCATCCAAATTTGCACACTCCAAACTGGAGCTTCTGAACTAGCAGGGACTTAATATGCGTTTTATGACACGTAATGGGAGCAATCATTTTGTGACGCTCTTGTTAGCGGCGATAGTGACGCGTTGAAGTCTAATGTAGGTGAGAGGAAGCTTTTAAAAAAGCGTTAGAGTTAGGCACGGCTGTTTGAGGATTCTAAAGTGTAACGTGTTTTTCATTAGACAAAACTATTGTATAATGTACCTTCTTACACATAAAAGAAAAACACAAAATGTAAATTATACGAGTATATTATATTTCTGTAGTAAATTTAAATAAATGTGGGTGATGTGCAAGAGCGGTTACGTAGTGGTCGACCCAATAAGCCATATGATAGTCAGATAGACACCACATTGAAAAAGGATGTCGTTAGAAGTACCTATAACCGCTAAGTGTGTAAGAGAAGATGTATGAGTTTCAATGAAGTGAAAGTGGTTTGTCAGGATCGGGACAGATGGGGATCCATGATCTTTGCCTACCCCTCTACAAGGAAAGGGCGTGATGTGTATGTTTGTATATTTAAATAACATGTCTTCATCTACATGAGTTGCGTGTGAACTACTTAAATTTAGGGTACCATATAAAGTGTGTCAATGCGAAAGGCTAGTGTTCCAGTTGGGGAAACACGGGCCTCAAGTAGTTCAAAGTCAGCTACGAGACATGCATCGAACTTTGTAAGTAAACAAAATGTGTACATATTTCGATAACGTTAGGCTATTAAATATAGAAAAATGTTAATTCTCTATATGAAACCATGATAATAATGTAACCTCTATACAACCTCCTATAAAATCTTCAAATACAAAAAATATTTAAAGATTTTATTGCATTTCTTAATCTTTTATACGTAATACACATTTATTTATAAACATAAGTCACATATTCATTCACAAACGTACATATCAGTCTCATACGTGACCTATGGCAACAAAATCTCTATTTAGAACATGGTCTACAAAACCTAGAAGAAAAATTATTCTTTATTGGACTATTTAGTCATAGCGCACGCTTGATCCAAATCTCGGTTATTATAAACAGTTTTGCGGTGAGCTTTGAATGCACTATTTAGGTATACTCATCACTGTTTGTGAATGCGGTTTTTTAACTTTCAACTCGATTAAAGTTTGACCACAGACACCATTCTTTTAACAGTCAACCCAATATTTAAAACACGACTTTGATACCATTATTGTCTTGTACGTTTGTACATTATAATTTTTAAAGGTGTGTAGATCAAATATTCTTTAGTATATTTAAAAAAGTCTAATATGATAATTATTTAAAAACACACTTATTAATTTGCGTTGTAAAATAGTTTATGAATGAGTATTGTTGCATATATGAGTCAATAACTTCCAAATGTATGTGCTTGGTAATAAAATAAAACACCCACGTCTTATGCCCAATTATGATTACAGTTTTAATTGACAAAAACTTTCAAAGCCATTGAATTGAAAATTTCAATTGACAATCATAAGTGGAATGATTCAACTGCTGTTCAATTAACAGATTGTCTCGTTATTAGTGAAAGTGTGTTTTTGTGATTTGCAAGTTGTTAAATACATTGGTATTTTCTATTGGAAATCGTTATAATCTTTTCAATCACTCGGTAGTAGTTGAAAGCTTCCGACTGTTTGTAAACCCATTTTTCGCTAGATTATTCGCAATACTTATATACAATTATATTGACCTTCTTTATAAATAACCTGTAGTATTTTTTATACCAGTACTTGCTACGTGATTGTTTGTTGTGGATTAGTAGATAGATATCCAGTAAGAGTAGACATCTCATATTCCCTATAGTAGACTCGTTTGTTTTTCATACTTTTAACGCTATTCCTCTTCACCAATATTTTTTTCTGAGCACTGTATATTCGTTATCTACAAAACAATTCAATAATAATATGTTTATTAAAGAGATTCACATATTAAAGCTAAAGTACATTATTACTAGGTTGCAAGCTCGTGAGACCTCGTTCACACATTCTGGTTTCACTTAAATTAGTAATTTAAAAGTAAACAAAACCATTTTTATTAATTATATACTCATTATCGACATAGGCTCTTATCTTGTTTCTTGTCAAATGAGGACAAAAAATCCCAAGCATCAAATTATCTGTATCCCTCAAACTTCGCAATTGATAGAGCTTAGACAGTAATTAAGCATCACGTTGTTTCCGACTTTCGCCTCGGATTAAAATTATTTGCGGTTAACTTTCTTTCGCCACTTTTGTGTCACCGAGTCGCTTAACTGATTCTCGTTTGCGGACACTTGCGTTGGCCGTTTTGTTTTTGAATATTTGCCTTAATCAAACTGGAGAGAAAGGAAAACTGACAATTGGAGCACGAAATTTGTAATATTGAGCCTAATTTGCAATTATCATGGCTAATTTTATGGATATCTATGATAGTTCCAGGCTTAAATAAACTCAATATGTAGTTTGTGTATATTAACCGTAACATATAACTTACTGTTACAAATTGTTCATCTCATTAATGTTTATCAGTCAAATTCGGTGTCTGAGTAAGTCAAAGACTGAACTGATGAGATATTATGTCCCCGAGAATATTTCAACCTTTAAAGCATATGATTATATGCACGTATATAAAACTATATTTTAATTACAGGTAGCGACGGCTACTGCTCAAGATTATGACGGTAAGTTATCACACAGATATAAGAATACTATAATCATATTTCGCATACCTTGGTTACAATAGTACCATCTTGATGAGATGTCATATGGTTCATCACAATTAAATGCCTTGTTAAGTAAATACAAAGTAGGAAATTGTGTAATTTATCGATCACTACTTACCAGTCTTGATTTACGAGTGATATGTGTGTAAAGACCGATGGACTAGGTGTTCGTCCAACCATCAACCATCGCAACTCTAAGACCCAATTCTAATATTAAACGTAATCGAAAATGTGTCTATGACTGCGAGCTTTTTTCCACCGCAAAATGCATAAAAGAACTGAATTGTATGTAAGTACCTATACTCTCTTTTTTATATGTAAGTAGTAAATTATATATTTCCGTTTCAGTGACGGACATCCAGTGTACGTTCTCAAACACGGGCTCTGGTATTCGCGACTCAGTATCAGCATTACTGCGGAAGCCTGAAGGTTTTAGAGGATCACCGTTATTCGCTGATGACAGGGGCACCGATCCCAGTGCTGATCCACTCTGTCAGATCAGACCAGAGGCAGATGATCCTACGGGTCTGTTGTACAGATTGAGGATCACTGATTTCACGAGATGTGGGGTTCTGAAGAGAAATGTAAGTACGATTATGTTTACGTTGTATTAAAAAACTCCAAGTTTAAAGGTATCAATGAAGGTATAGTTAAAGAAATATATAAAAGCTTATGTTCTTAAATTTTACTACGAGGTCTCGTGCTAGTCAGAGACGTAAATATAATGTTATCATACTGATTTTTTACTGATATGTAGGGGTGAATATATTTCATTAGACGAAGATCGAACAACCAATCAATACCATTACCACACCATTCATATCATCACAAGTCTTAGTCATCAAGTTTTAGTAATGCTAGAGTTGACGTTGTCCATTCCTATAGAAATAGGAGGACTTAAACATGTCTGTATTTACTAGAGGAACACGCAAACTTTAAGCAAATGTACGTAACTATCGGGCAATTATTTGCAATAAGACTAACTAGACTAATACGAACGAGTATAAGGTACTTAACGAGTATTATTATTGACAGCTTATTAGACATGTGTATAAATAGGGCTAATTACTTTACGCTAAAATTGTTAATAAAAACGAATGGCCATAAAAGAGAAATTAATTGAGACCTATAAAATAATTGAAGCGTATGATTGATAAAATTCCTATATCATATATTTATAATCGCAAATAATTTTCATATATTTATTATGCTTTTATAAAATAAATTAATAAAAATAATCAAATGGTAATTGTTATAAATTACCTAGTTATCTTTATTTTTATATGAAATAAATTGTGAAAAAGGTTTTGTACATTAAAAAACTTGATGCAGATGCTTGTTCTAGTAATTTTATAAACTTTATAAAGGTAAATTCTATTAAAAATCTAATCGTACCTATTACAGTATATTCATAAAATAATGAATTGTAATTTATATGTATTTATATATACATAGCGAATTTATCTTAGATTAGTAAAATATAAAATGGAATACATGGGAACGATATCAGGATAAAACTGTAAGTGCTTTCAATCGGCAGTGCTGTGATCTATCACGTATCTTAGATAACAGTTACAGTGCGTAATGGCCCAGAGAAACCGCAGACTTTCCTCTTTTTTGATATTTATCAGTTTTGTCGTTGGATTCCATGGACAGAAGAATATTTCGTACAGCTAAGCTATATACATTAATTGTACAGACAGACATTTTTAAATTACTTTCATTCAAACATAGAAAATGTATGACTGTTATACTTAGTTATTATGATGGTTAAAGCGAGGCACATAAATAACATTAGATTAGAAATTGTGAATAAGGAAAACAATCATTTTATCCATAAAGTTAAATGTTTCCGTTCCATAAATGATTAATTTACAAGTTTTTACTGCTCCGTTGATTCACCGCTCTATCAATAAGGCTTAAGCGACAACTGTCGTTTTATCGTGACAATTTTTGTCAAATTTTCGTATAATGAACGCGAGTTTTGATGAGACGGCTAATTACTCGTACCTTTAAATTTAGAGTTTAAGAGTAAACGATAATTTTTAATGTTATGTTCTATGGAATAAAATGCCAACCGTAAGCTCAAGAATTAATGTGATTAGCAGATGGAGTTCATAAAAAATCCATTTTAATTACACTTTTCACTATTAGCACTAAATATTAACTGTATATCTGTGTCATAGTCTTGAATTATAAAAAAGAACTTTAAACAAAAAATAATAATTGATAGAGTGAACTTTCTGTTCCTAAGTTTTCGTACAGCTCGTGAACATCGCCGTCCGAATTAAAACCACTTCGTCCGATAGCATCAACGTTGAAGGCACGGGAACTAATCTTAGGTAGCATCAACACAACTGAGTTAATTTCGAGAGTCTTTCCTCTGGTATTTAGTTTAATTGTTTCATGTCATTTACTGTGTCCTACTTTGGTACGAACTTAGAATGTCTCTGATAATGCTGAATTATGAATTCTAGGTGCATTAATTGACTGACTTTTCCCACTTGCATGCGGTGTACAAAATCATATTAACCCTTTCGGGGTAGAAGTTTAAGTTGCCAATCCAACAAGCACATTTCACTATTTCTTAAAATAGGCAGATTTCTTCACGAGGATTTTCATCACCTTAGAATTAAATCGAAATCACTTTTTGAAACTAAATGTCCAAACAATGCGATTCGGTTACCGGGACTTCATGTTCAGATCACCTGAACTACACACTTTTAATAATTAGTAGCTTTTTGAAACAGATTTAAAGTTGTACAAGTTCTAGAAATACCACCAAAACCAAAAGTAAAGTATGAAGATTTTCAAAAATACAGTAAAGCCGAGCAATTATTGTACCAGCGCTATTACAAGTATTTATCACACATCGAGTTTTGTCATTTCATTGGCAATAATGGCCCGTGCCGTTATTAACAGTATGATGAGTGGCCTATACACGCTCTGCCGAAGATTGCGCCTGCCGAGAAACTGGGACATCTGTGTGTAACTGATATTTAAGACAACGACAGTCTTTTGTTAAATGGAAAAATGGCGGACTTTAAACGGCGGTAAACAAAACGACTAAGTTACGAAAATAAGAGCTTCTTATTTGGCATTTTTCTTATTTTTTTATATCTAAATTCAGTTTTAACGAAAAATTTGAGCATTATGTCTCTACAAATAACACATTTCGATTATTGTTCCTTATAAGGTAGTCAATGGTACGAGCTTTAATAGCCAACATTGCGAAATAGATATTATATTCCAATAAATAATATTTAAATCATAAAAATACTAACTTATTGTTAAGTTTATTCTTAAAACGTACGCATCAGTTTTATTCGGGTTAGTATTACTTTTCTAAATGGAACTATTGACATAGTTACTTCTTGGTCTAACTTTTTATGTTCACATCATTAGTGTTAATGGCCATCTTGATACCTTATACAAAAACAAAATGGATGTCAATACTACTAGGACATTTCCGTACAATTATTATTTTGAGAACAATGAACGGAATATACATCATAACTCACGTCATAATGCTATATCGGGTTTTTTGATATAGTGAAATGTTAGAAAATATGTACCTTGATTACATAAAGTACATACATATTAATATTAATCTAATTTGATTTATTTTAAGAATTAGTATTTGTTAATCACATATTTTTTGTAAAAAAAAATGATTTTTTTAAATTTGAATCAGTGATCTTTTGATCCTTATGTTAAATAAAAAGATTTTCATTTCATTTAAAAGTCATACGTGTATTACATTTGTGATGAAATCTTCTCGTCACTTACTTTCCATTAATATCCCAGAACGCAACGGCAAAAACACATAAAATGTAAGTCGTAAAGCAAAAAAATGAAGCTTAATCAATCAATTAATTATTCATTTCCATCACTGAAACATAAAATAAACATAAAGCAAGCGTAGTAACCTCTTTTCACAATAACCTCCTTTTTCTAGGGCTTCGTGCACGTGCGAGTTTGGTTCCCCCAGTTCCCAGGAGTGGTGATGCAGTCTGACCAGGAGCTCATCATCATGTGCAAGCCTCCAGAGCCAACCATCATAGAGAACAAGGCAGCTGGATTTGCTGGCAGTTTGTAAGTGTTAAAGTACTTCTCAACTCATTAAATTTGGACTGATAGAAGAAAGGTATTGATTCATTTCAGATAAAAGTCAAATTTTTTTATTGAAAAAGGGTGACGTTAGGAGTACCTATAACCGCACGAGTGTGTATGAGTGTCAATGAAGCGAAAGTGGACTGTCAGGATCGGGACAGATGGGGTTCCGTGATCTCTGCCTACCCTTGTATAGGGAATCAGGCGTGATGTGTATGTATGTATGTAATATATTATATGTGTATGTGTGTAATAAATGTATTATTCGACCGTGTTTTAACGCTAAAAATATAGATACATACGATGTGTAAGTACGCTACTATTACCTTTGTGCAGTAGTCCGAGGTTCGAGTGTCTTTTCCCTCAAGTGTAAAATAACCTAGTAACAGTAACCTGTAATAGTAATTCAATTCTGCTGAATCACTTAAATAGTAAAGATACTTATTTGACCATTTTCAGCCCCCACGGAGCAAGGGTGTCAGGTGTTGTGGAAGAAACGCCAGGCAGGTTGGAGTATGAGGTAGCGCTGTACAAAGAAGCGCCCCCTGTGTCCAGACACTCGAACCATACCATGGACAATACGCCCGTGGATCAGGTACTAATGCTAATAAATAAATAAATAAAATTCTTTTTATTCACAAAGACACAAGATCAACGACGACAGAAACAAAACGGAAAACAACAAAACAGTCAGGTTTTATTTAATTTATTGTCCTGTTTATTTCCGTGAGGAAATTTTCCTATATCTTTGGAATCGAATGAAGTCACCACCTTGCACTTTAGATATAGGTTGATGAAATGTGGGCAAAAAAGGCCAAATACATACATAGTTTTGATTTCATTGGTTATCTCTTTGTGTAACTGAAAACTTACGTAGTTATGACGTTAAAGTTAATTTCATCTATATCTTATAAATGTAGAAGAACTACAGGACAACATATGTGCAATTATATTTAACGTACAGAATTAAAATACAGCTAAATCTTGTTATTAATACTAAATAAACTAAAGAAACTATTACGTGTCTAACACAACTAAAAAGGTATCTCCATTTTCAGGCAGTACCAATAGGAACCAAGTTACAACTCCGAGCTCGCATTAACCCAGATTCTGCGTGGAGGCACATCAAACTGCTGGAAGTAGCTGTATCACCAGACCCTGACAGACCCCATGCACCAGGATCTGTGCTTCTGGTTAAGGATGGGTAATGTATTATTTTATATTTTCTTGACCGAATCGATACGATTAGCCACCGATACAGAATATTGTACAGAATTCTTGCATCTATTTTTATATTACCAGTACCTTTAATATAATTATTGAAACAATTGATGAAAAGAACTCTTGTCGCGCCATATTTGAATATTGTTCACGACATTATCTCAAAAGCACGTGTAAAATATTGAAGTCATTTGCCACTTAAATTTAGCGTTTACATGTATTAATACTGTATCCATTCCTGTAATTAATAACATTTTAACGCAACGCACCCTACGAAGTTATTAATATCTTCACATTTATTAAACTTTACTACCTACTGACAGCTTACTGAACAAGTTAATTGTTACGGCAGGTGTCGCAATCGAGACTTCGCTTCCATAATTCCCCATCAGCCTGCAAGATACAGGGAGAGGCATAACGAAGTATTTTTGGACTTTGAAGCCTTTTTGCTCGCCTCCATGAAGGAAAGGTCTACTTTGTGGATTCACTCACAGATCAAAGCTTGTATGGATGCCGCGGACTGCCAACCGGACTACTGTATGGACTTGTATGAACCCTCAGGTAAGTTTAGTAGTTAAATGATAAGGTTATCTGGTATTGTCTAACTATAATTGATTTTTTATTATTAATATCAATCAATCAATCAATCAATCAGCCTATGACAGTCCACTGCTGGACGTAGGCCTCCCCAAGGCAACGCCACAAAACACGATCACTCGCGGCCCTCAGCCAACCACTACCAGCGACCTTTTTCAGGTCATCAGTCCACCTGGCAGGGGGGCGTCCTACACTACGTTTACCGAGACGCGGTCGCCATTCGAGAACCGCCTTGCTCCAACGGTCTTCGGTTCTGCGACAGACGTGACCGGCCCACTGCCACTTCAGCTTGCAACATCGATAGACAATGTCTACGACATTGGTTCTCTGCCGGATAATCTCGTTCCGGACTCTGTCCCTTAACGAGATACCCAGCATCGAACGTTCCATTGCTCGCTGAGCGACATGTAATCGGTGAGCCAGCCCGACCGTCATGTTCCACGTCTCGGCACCGTACGTCATTACAGGTAGGACGCACTGATTAAAAACCCTGGTCTTAAGACACTGCGGTAGTGGCGACGAGAAGATATGACGCAACTTCCCGAATGCTGCCCAGCCCAGCTGCACTCTTCTGGAAATCTCACGCTCGAAGCTGTCCCTACCCATTTGCAGAGCCTGGCCCAGGTATACATATTCCTGGACCACTTCGAGCGCCTCTCCACTGATCGTGATCGGCCCCGGGACAACGAGTTCGTTGAACATGACTTTCGTCTTGTCCAAGTTCATCCGGAGACCGACCGACCGTGAGGCAGCGTTAAGACTGTGCAGCATTCCCTGCAAATCCTGCAGCGACTCCGCCATTACGACAATGTCGTCAGCGAAGCGGAGGTGTGTGAGGTATCTGCCATTGACATTGATACCCATCCCAGTCCAATCCAGAGTTTTGAAGACGTCCTCCAGTGCGTTCGTGAACAGTTTCGGGGATATGACATCCCCCCCATTATTAATATAAATTTAATATAATTATTTATAATATATAAATATAAATTATGAAAACGTATTCAAAATAACATCAAGAATATTTGTTACTCGTAAATAACCGTAAAAAATATCAGCCCTTCAGTTTTGCTTTTAATTATTTTATCTAGCCAAAACTGAATGCCGTTTTAACTAATGAGTATCGATTATTATATAAAAGGCCAGTTAATTCGATAAAAAACCCAGTTTAAATTACGTTCTATTTAGGTTAAAAAGTCGTATCACGATACTTTTTAAATGAAAAACAAAACTTGCCACGAACTTTTTCACGTGTTTTCCTTCAATATACAGTAATTTGCCAAACCACTAGCTAAGGTCATTGCCATGTCTAGTATCTCGATAGGGCGACTAATTAATGAAACTAATCCGTTTAGTTATGGCACTGTTGACCACACTTTAGGGTCGACACAAACTGGACGGAAAATGTCATCCGAATTTATCATGTTTTACCAACTAATTTTAACGATGGTTTTTCTGACTAATGACTAAAAAATTACATGGTATTTTCATCGGTGTACCTATTATGTTATTTTCTTTTCATACGTACGTTGTCATTTATTAATATTAAGTGAGAATGTTAACCTACGCGACATCCAATAATACCTAGAGATATTTTTTCATTAGTTATTATAAAATTATAAAGAAATATCAAAGTTTCATAATTTCGCTAAGCTTATCGCATGTACCTACGTATAATATATCAGTTAATTAATCGTAATGAATTCGCTGCATAAAACGTTACGCTTGACAGATTCTTCGTCGCTTCTGCACCGACCCCAAGACTTGTGTAGTTTTTGTAAAGATCGATAAAAAGCTCTATGAAATGTACTTTTTGCCGCTATATAGTTATCAAGAGTTGAATAAAATGTTACTCAATTTAATGGCTCAATATCCGGCTGTGTTTGTGTTTACCATTGCCTGGACTTTGTTATTGGTTTGGGCGTTATGGATTTCATTATTATTAAATACAGAATTAATGATTTCCTTAAGTCCGCTTTTCCAATAATTTATGCGAACAATGATTGACATACATACATAATTCATGACATTCATATTCTTCCTGGGTAGAGAAAACTTTCCCAACTATTAAAACCAGTAGGTAC
>JAMBLF010001407.1:0-97024 GCA_030578115.1 Leucoptera coffeella | reverse complement strand
TTTATCGCCAACGTACCTTATATACAAATTAAGGTCATAGCAACCATTCTACTAATTGAAATTAAGGTCCTACCTAAGCTTAAATAAATACCGTAAAAAAACTAATAGTAGTCATGGTAACCAATCAACTAATCATTACAGGTCCGGCCGACCCCAGCGCATCTGACATCAGTACAAGCGGAGCACATTCTGGCCCAGGCATGCGAGAACGAGAGCCTCAACGCCAAGCGAATGCGCCTCGGCCTAGACCCAGTTAGTCAACCCCTGCCCACAGTTCCTACTCCTATGGTAAGACGTAAAAACCGCACGGTTTGTTACGTGTCATGGAAGTTTGAAGTGGAGATGGCGGTAGATGTAGCTTTGGACCCTTACTTGATCTGTTGTGGACGAGAGTTTAAAAAATATGATGTTTGATTAGATTAAATTGAACCAACAGAGATAGTGTTGTGGTTTTTTCTGTTATATGTTGCTTTCTTCTGTGATTTTTGTTCAGAATAGGATGTAATTTGTTTCTTAATCTATCATTTTTGTTTCTACTTATTGAATGATTCTTTTAATCCTAGCATTCTTTGGACTAATATTTAGTATGTAACAATTGCTGTTTGTGTGTCATATTCATCTATGTATAAAATCGACACACTACCTAAACCAAACTTTTAGAACTGAGACCCTATCAAAACAATTTCATCCCAATTTCTCAACCTACCTAGCGCATTCGACAGGATCTTACCCTAAAAACTTTCTCTATTCCAGAACATCGATACAACTGCATCTTCAGCCGTGGCCTCTTCATTCCTCAGCCTGTACAGTGGAGCTATGGCCAGCCCAGCTTCCAGCCAGGCTACTTCCAGTAATACAACCTCTTTGGCAGCTAACCTCAAAGTGGCTGCAGACACTACCAGACCAAGCCATAGTCCCACTCTGGAGAACTCTTTGCTCAATAACAACAGCCTGAAAGTGGATAACGCGAACGGCAGTGCTGGGAGTAAGGCTGCTAGGTGAGTTTTGTTTATATATAGAAAGGAAGAAAGATCGAATAACATTTCAATCAATCAGCCTATGACAGTCCACTGCTGGACGTAGGCCTCCCCAAGGTAACGCCACAGAACACGATCACTCGTGGCCCTCAGCCAGCCACTATCAGCGACCTTTTTCAGGTCATCAGTCCACCTAGCAGGGGGGCGTCCTACACTACGTTTACCGAGACGCGGTCGCCATTCGAGAACCGCTTTGCTCCAACGGTCACCGGTTCTGCGACTGACGTGACCGGCCCACTGCCACTTCAGCTTGCAACATCGATAGACAATGTCTACGATATTGGTTCTCTGCCGGATAATCTCGTTCCGGACTCTGTCCCTTAACGAGATACCCAGCATCGAACGTTCCATTGCTCGCTGAGCGATATGTAATCGGTGAGCCAGCCCGACTGTCATGTTCCACGTCTCGGCACCGTACGTCATTACAGGTAGGATGCACTGATCAAAAACCCTGGTCTTAAGACACTGCGGTAGTGGCGACGAGAAGATATGACGCAACTTCCCGAATGCTGCCCAGCCCAGCTGCACTCTTCTGGAAATCTCACGCTCGAAGCTGTCCCTACCCATTTGCAGAACCTGGCCCAGGTAGACATATTCCTGGACCACTTCGAGCGCCCCTCCACTGATCGTGATCGGCCCCGGGACAACGAGTTCGTTGAACATGACTTTCGTCTTGTCCAAGTTCATCCGGAGACCGACCGACCGTGAGGCAGCGTTAAGACTGTGCAACATTCCCTGCAAATCCTGCATAACATTAATTAGGTCAATTTATTTAAGTTATATAAATTGCAGAAATTCGGCGTAGGTAAGTCCTTGGGGGCTTGACTCTATATAAGTGGGTTCAAATCTTGGAGGATGTACCAATGTCAACAAATTTTCAAATATTTTTGCCAAATGCACCGAATTTTGTGGTGAGGGAATATTGTAATAGTAAGTGTTTGTAAGTATGTATTAAATTAGCATTATTTTATCCTCAGCCCGGCCTCATCCCCCGCTCCCCTCTTCAGGTCGTCTTTCCCAAGTACATTTGGCACTCCGCAGACTTTTGGCAGACAAAGGTAAGCAATATTATAAGAAAATCTATAATATTTAACTTATACTATTTAAGACAGGAGAAGATTAGATTTCTTAGATCATAACTTCGATGGTTATTTTCGGTGATTTCATCTGTTCGATGGTTGTTTTAAACATGTTATGCAGATGTATGATAGTGCATGAAAGATATATTTTATATAAAAGGGAAAATGGTAGAGTGAATTTCGCAAGGGTTCCATCTTTTAGTGAATGAATTTGCAAATAATGATGCATCTACTACAACAGAATGAATAAGAATTAGCTATATTGGCACATGCCTATTCATAAATTTATAATTTCCATGCAGCTCAAACAACAACTCTGGTTCTGCAGCATTGACCAACAACGCTCTTCTGTCCACCCTAACAGCGATGCCAACCACTGGTAAGTTTGATCAATGTCCTACTGCTCTGGAAGCTGGGTCATCAAAGAACACTGATGTCATTCTATAGATTCTCTTAAAAAGTGATCACACATATTTAGTAATTTTGCTTGAAACTGAAAACTGTTTGTAGTTCCTGTGACCAGGTATAGTTGAAAAGGTAAATAAATCAACAATAAATGGTAAATTTATGTAGTATTGTCCTTAACAACGAGAGTTGTAAAAACAATTAGCGTTGTTTCTTTTTTATATTAACTATTACAATAGCAGCTACGTTTAGCAATGATAAAACTCTTTCTCAATAATTTCCAGGTGTAAACGCCGCTATGGCAGCCTACCAGAGCGCCCTCCTGTCGGCCATGGCTGCCCAGTCACATCCTTTTCCGAATAATCTAAGTGGTGAGTTCCTAGGTCGGTTGTCACCAAGCCATATAATTCATGAAATTTTACCATATCATCGTAACCCAGAAAAGTAACTTCGTTATTTCATTTGAAAATTACGTTCGTTAACAATGTTGGCAATGAATGTTGGTTCAAAAAGAATGTTTGCTCATAATGTGAATTTGAATTGGTATATGCTTAAAAATTATAGTCCAAATTATTGCATAGAATTTTCCAACATTAAGTTGTGAAACGGAATACCTGAGTCATTGTTTTCGTTCACCGCTAGTTCAATGATTGACTTTCTGTTCTTCCACAGCCCCAACTGATCTCTCCATCAAAACCACCGCAGCCTCCGTGCACTCGAGCACCAGTAGCCTCTCGGGCTCCCAAACCAAGCCTCTCATGTCACACAAGCTGTCAGGGGCCGAGATCGGAGCCGTGAAGCAGCTGATCACAGGGTACCGCGAATCAGCTGCCTTTCTTCTGCGTTCCGCCGATGAGCTGGAGTCTCTGCTGCTGAACCAACCCTAGGACATAGCCAAGTTCCGGAAGCCTTTGAACTACTTCAATTATTTCGATTAGTTCGGCTACAATTGGATCGAAGGCAGGGTGCTCGCGAAATTGCCAAATGATTGATCTTTTTATCGTATTATTGAGCTAGTGCCGGCTAGTGTTTCCTAAAGCTTCAGGGTTCATGTTTGATTAGCGACTCCGAGTAGATTTTGGACAGCCACGTACAAATTGCGAAGATTGTAGCATTGCTCGACGAAAGAGTACAAAATTATTTTTGTGTATATTCTAGATGTAAGGAAAGAAATCAGGGAGTTTCTTAGATTGTAAGAGAATAAAAATTATTTGTTGCGAGGTGCAGAACTATTAGGATGTAGGTAGGAGGTGGAAATTCATCGAAGCTTGGAGTGGCGATAGCGTCACTGTACTACAAACAAATTGAGTCGCATTACATACGATTTCATAATTCTTATAGCGATCTATTTACCAGAGTTTAATGTTAGTTCTTAAGTGGCATACTTAGGGTAAGATGCACGGATTTATTTGTTGTTTTGTATGTTATCGCTTGAGAGATTCATTACTTTCTGTTTACGTTTCACGATCTCTAGGCCCGTAATCGGATCCCTCCATTTTTATTTATTTGCTTCTAATTAGCTTGTTTTAAGGGCATTGTAGCTTTGTGAAAGTCAATTTATGTTAAGTCTCTACAACGATGTTTTTTTTTAATTTCGTTAGCGTACGTTACCAGTGCGTTTACTTTCGCGTAGGTAATCATTCCGAAAATAATCGTTATGTTTTACCTACAATATACCGGTCAGTGTTAATTAAGTTAATCAGCCAATCAATAATAAATATAAGCATTTCAATACAGTACACAATAGAATAATTCAATATAACTCAGTTTTCAATACAGTATTCCAGTTTGCAATCTCTTTAGTGTGGGTGTACCTTTACTTAGCTTCTCTGCCAATAGCCGCAGACCAATATCGCAATTCTCGCTGTTCATTGGACGGACAACGTTAGGTTGTGTCCATAATGGTAAAATAAATAATTAATCAAAACTATTTCAATGTAAATTGCCAAAGAAATTGATTTTTGTACGAAATTTGTCGTGTTTATGTTGTCGTGCATTATATTATGTGATCATTCGATGATGATGCGGTCATTGTAAAGGAATTAATGGAGAGTGTAAAAACCTATATTTAGTCTATTATTGTATTATAAAACGTTGATTAGAACTACACGAACGTTGTGGGTGAAAGGAATAAATCGTTGAAATTGACAAATTGTTAAGACATTATAAATTAATGGAGAATATAGTGTAACGAAGAATCGTTTTTAAGTCGGTTGACAATCGGAGATATTATACCTATGATTGAGTCCTCGAACTTAAGTTTACTATTTATGTACTTACTAAGTTTTGCAATTTCAAAATGTGACTTTTACAATTTTGAGAAAGAGGAACTAATAAATATGCTCATTACATGGACCTGTTGTTTTATTTGTAACTTCCACTACTACTATCAATATGGGACTTTAACTAGATGCATTTCTTCTTGGCATTTACATATGTATATATGTTGTACGTATGTACGACTATTACTCCTTTGGGGTATTCGCTAAAGTTTATCTTTCTGAAACCGCAGATTATATAGCCTTCTCGAACCCACATACCTTAATCATACATTAACTAGATCAGGGGTGTCCAAACTAGATGGGACCCAGGGCCAATAAAAAAGACTAAATACATTGGTAGGCCGCAAAATATTTATTAAAATGACAAAATGGTAATAACCCCAATCCAACTACTTGGATTAGTACAGGCCAAGAGCAATCCCATTCAAAAAAAAAAAGGTCAATAATGTATTTAAAATTTCAAACAAAGAAGATAATAAGAAATAAATAAAACTAAATTAAAGCTATTATTAATTAAAATAAAGTATTATTATATGCAGTGGGTACAGATCTCTTTGTAGTCGGTGTAACCGAAACGAACTTTTTTTTTAAGTCGGTTAAAAAGGTTCAAGGGGCCGCAGTAATCAAAACCGCGGGCCGCATGCGGCCCGCGGGCAGTGGTTTGGACAGCCCTGAACTAGATAATCAAAAACAGAGTCAGGTACTATATTTTGTCGCCTTTTACAGTCAATGACCATAAGGTGATCCAAGGAATAGTTAGTACATAGTAGGTTGGCCTGACGATGTTTCCCAGACATAATTCCTGGCCCATATAAAGAAACCAAATTATTCGATATTATAATTTCCTAGTACCTACTTAAAATTTTCGAATTGCTAAATGGTAGGGAAGTGATAATGACATCAGCCTAATGTGACGTGAGGGTTTCCATTAGTCACTCATGTCACTCATTAAAAACAAAATTATATCAGTTTCATATTATTTAATACACTATCCACATATTCTATTTATACATATAAAAAATAAAACTAAGCCTTCGACTAGTATTTCAGTAGAACTAACTTTCAAATAAAGCATTCAAATATTCATATTAAAACACAAAGTTTTCTAGCGTTACATGTTTTTTACGTTATTTTCCCGAAAATCTAGGTATACATATACTTATTACGTAAA
Organism: Leucoptera coffeella; assembly: GCA_030578115.1. Lineage (NCBI taxonomy): Eukaryota > Metazoa > Arthropoda > Insecta > Lepidoptera > Lyonetiidae > Leucoptera > Leucoptera coffeella. Next base: position 91,050 of record JAMBLF010001407.1, on the reverse strand, counting down.
TAGTAAGTTTATCAACTATCAGAAATGAAATATATTATGTTTTTATAGCCAATCCAGGTTCTTGGTTATTGCAATAACGAAGAACGTCGCATTGGACTATTATAAATGAAATACACTAGATCTATCGGTAACAAAAGTTTTTACCTCTACTCATAGAAAATTCACGCCTCTTCTTTTCTAACGAGATAGGCAGGGATAATAGTTTACCATCTTGAACCATTATGGCATATCAATATTGGATTATATCATACAACCAATTCTGTGAGGTTAACTTGTGATCATCTATATATTTAAATATAAATCATATATTTCACACCTCACTAAACCTTTAACCTTCTCACACATGCTCTTCTGTTCTTCACGCCACTTACACTCGGCTTAAGAACAATGCCTAAATCTTTGAAACTACGCAACGGATTTTGATGCGGTTTTTTTAATAGATACAGTGATTCAAGAGGAAGGTTTATATGCATAATAACAACCATTAAATAGTGGAGTAGGCTATATATTTTATACCCGTGCGAAGCCGGAGCGGGTCACTAGTAATCTATAAATATCTTTCACACCTCACTCAAACCTTTACCCCTCCCATACATGCTCTTCTGTTCTTCACGCCACTTACACCCTTAAGAACAACTTAAAAAAAATATCTGTATTTCTATATATTTTCATTCTCTTAGACTCAATCTCTAGTCATCTTCTTATACGTAGCCAATTGCAGAGCCACCCTGTGCAGAATCTCCTTTCCCTGAGCACCGCCCTCTGGCGACGTATTCTTGAACACTCGCAGCACTCTGCCTGCCTCCCTCACGAAATACTCCAACTCTGCTTCAAGTTGACGACCTGAGTCGGCTGGGAAAAATACATACATATACATTTATGTGTATTTATTTTATTTTATTTTGGTCTACAAACATATATACAAGAGATTAAAGTTAATAACATTAAACTTAGTAAATTAAATAATTGATACAAACATCGTTGATCCAGATGTCATTTACCATAGGATACGATATAATAGTATAACTTAAACTACAAAAGTATAACATATCATATAGATTCACGACATTTAATCCCTTTCGAGCTAGATAGAACATCGGAGACACGATAATATCTCTTAGGTGTCTCTTTTAGCGTGCATATTAGGATTGTGATGTCTGGAATATTGGTGAAAGATTACTGACCAATCGCCCAATAGATTCCATTTAGCCCTAATTCTATAGGCGCCTTGTACGAAATGTCGTAAAGAAAACCTGCTATTTAGCATTCTTTTCACGTTCCAGCTATCATGGAGCTACGTATAATGTAGTACCGTCTTAGAGCCTAACTCCATTAATCATTTTAGGCAAAATTGTAGCGTATATCACAAACGTATGTAGTTCAATAGTGTGAAGTTGTTAGCGGAGTAGCAAAAGTATCAAATTTCGAACTACTGCAGTAAGAGTACAATTGTGATTGACTTGAACTACGTTTTATTTTAAAAGAAACAAACCTAAACATACGCTTCACCACTTGTATATACACTCCCTTTTTATTGTGGCAGGACAATCAGAGGCTTGAGTGCCCATTACCAAAATATCGAAGTCATGTTAGGTATGAGCCACTCAAAGCCCGCGTTTCACTAGATAGACAGCACCCAACGTGATAGTAAGTGAACCCTTTTGAATCAGTGGTGTTCGGCCACTCACCTGATCGCTGATGCTGTGGCGTCCAGCACTTGTTGCTGAGCCTGGCCAGCTGCGCCCGCTCTGAGCTGAACGCCTCGTCCAGGTCGAACAACTCCAGCGGCGGAGGGGGCGGCTCCCGGAAAGTGGGTGGGAATACCTTGGTACATAGAAAATGTAGGTAAATATTATATAATTCATGTTCTTTAATCCCTTTCGTAGTGGAGAGAACCTTATAGTCATGAAAATATGTCCTTGAACACATTTTAAGATGAATATGTATTGCATTCGGGATTTGGATATTTGCATATGGAACATTAATGACAGGTTGCTAGCCTTTCGCCCAATTGATTCCAAACATAAGGGGTATTAACAAACATATTCCCTGCTAGATCCAGAGGCTAGGGATAGTAAGACATTCAAGTGGCCCTCTCCGAAACTTCTACGATGGAACAACATCGTAAGAATAACAATACGGCGACACGGTTTACCTGATAAATCTCAAATCTATCAAAAGTTAATCAAAATCTTTACGATGAGGAAAAAACAACGTAAGGAAACCTGCCAAACCGTAAGGCTACAGTCACTACAACTACGTAACCTGTTATATTAAGTTCTGACTATCTGGTTAATTTTGCGAGATCGAAATGACCTGAAGCTCTGACTACCCCGCAAGGGTTAATAGTCGTGAATGCATTTGTCGTTTGTCTTTGCCGAAATGGCCATAGACTCACTAACTCCTCAACTCCGTAGCGACACATGAATTTATGCTTACAATAGTTAAAAGTCGTACAATCTTGTTATGATATGTTTCTATGTACAACTCAAAGATATGGTATGTATGTATGGTATGTAAGATATGGTATGATTATGTAGTGTGAAGAACAGAAGAGCATGTATGAGAAGGTCAATAGGTGAGAGTGAAGCAAGAGAGATTTGTAAGGATAGTTACAGGTGGCGATCGATAGTCTCTGCCTATCCCGTTGTGGTGTAGAGGTTGTGAATATATATGTGTATTACAAATTCTACTTACAGCTAACTGCAGCGGCGGCAGGGGCGATTCGAACTGAGGTGCGATCAACCTCAGAGGCTCGTGTTTGATGCCCAGCGCGTCATACAAGCCTAGCACTTCTGGTACTGTGAATAAATAAAATGACATGTACATATATGCTTTTGAAATATGTTTTTTATCAAAGAATATACTATCTCGTGATAGCCTGGGACGTGAATAAAACGCAAACTATATATCTTTCATCCCGCCATGTCGTAGGAGGTGACTAAGTTAGGAGGGGTAAATTAATAATATTGTAGGACACTATAACACCCATTTAACTAGAAACATTCTAAACACATTTAAGACATGTGTAAAAGGTCAATCTAGCAAAGGCCAGCCAGCAGGGCAGGGTTTACTTGATGAAACTCTATATTATATAATTCATACCTAGATACATTTCACGTACTTCAATCCCTTTCGGAGTGGACAGAACCTTGAAGTTATAATATCTCCTTGGTCACTTATTAGCATGTATCTTGGTTTATGATGTCATATGAAATATTGGTGACACATTACTAGCCAATCGCCCAATAGATTCCATCTAACTTATCCCTTAGTCGCCTCCTACGCCACGCCGGAAAGAACGGCAGCTAGTTAGCATTCTTTTTACGTCCCAGTTAGCTGCGTATATAACTCACGTAGTGTGGGGCGCCCCCCGGCAAGGTGGGAAGACGACCTGCGCAGGTTGGCCGGCATCGAATGGATGCGAACGGCCACTGACAGGGAGAAGTGGCGTCATTTGGGGGAGGCCTATGTCCAACAGTGGATTCAGACAGGCTGATGATGATGATGATAACTCACGTGCATTCAAGTTGAGCGAGAACAGTTGCCACTTGAAGAGGGCGTGCGGGTGCAGCCCGGTGAGCCGAGGGGGCGGGGCGCTGGCTGGCTCCGGCAGCGGCAGACGGCTCAGGTGTATAGTGTCGCCCAAGGTGCGGTATTCTGTTATCTGGAGGGACAAGGATGGAAAATAAATAAGATCTGCTTCAACTAATCATTCAAGGCTAAATAAACGGCAAACGAAGACCTGGCCGACGAAAAACTTCATGGCTAAAAAACCTTCGGCAGTGGTTCAATATGAGCTCAAGATCACTGTTTCGTGCAGCAGTCAATAAAGTCCAGATTTCCTTGATGATTAAAAACCTCAAGTAAAATCAAGCCATACGATTGGCCGACCTCCTATTGGGAGATGGCACTTGAAGATGAAGAAGGTGCGATATTCTGTTATCTGGAGGGACAAGGATGGTAAGAATTTAGATTGAAATGTATATGGAAACTAGTCTGGCCTAGGCTAAACTGGTATGTCCCAAAATCGGGTTTGGCCGGAAACATATACATACACAACACAATTAAAAATAATGCTAATTAGCTGTCACATGTCGTAGAAGGAAACTAAGGGACTAGGGATATATAATATGTTGCTAGGGATATATAATTGTTGTATGGTTGCTTCACTCACACCTATTAACCTTCTCATACATGCTTCTGTTCTTCACGCAGCGTACACCCGCCTTGAGAAGAACGTCCCCAATTTGATCTTTAAAGTTCTACGCGACCTACCCCGTCCAACTCTACTTCCCACTTTGGCTTAATAAATTCCTTTCGTAGAAGTTATTCAATCAATGAAATGAAAATCTTTTATTCAACAGAAGGATCACAGAATCACTTAGTGAAAGTAAAAAAAAAATCATAAAAAATATGTCATTAATGTAAACTAATTATTAAAATAAAGCAAATTAGATTAACTAGATTGGCACTTCGTAAAGAAAAATCTCTGCTGAGAAGAAATGCCAAGAAACTCTGCCGATAGTAACAAATCTGCTTAAAATAGTCAACTGGTAGACATCGGCCAAGGTATAAAAAGCTCTTACATCTGGATCATCCACGTCCAGCGGATGCAGATGCAGCTCCGTAGCCCCGGCCAGGTGTCCGAAGACCAGCTCCCGAAGCAGGTCGTTGCTCTCGCTCTCCAGATAGGGGTCGGCGAAGAAGTGGCCGGAGCCTATCACGAACAACTTGCCTGGAAAGAGGAAGTATGACCTATGATTATGCGGGGTTGCCATGTGCGTTTGGTTCCATAAATGTACATTATTATATATTAATTCTTTTCTCTATTTGTGTCTACTTGTGTCTATTTGTGTTACTGCGTCTAGTGTGAATAAAAGGAATTGTATTTTTTAATTATTAATACGTATACATACATTCACGTTCTAAATGAAATAATCCCTTTTGGGGTGAACTTGGATATGATAAGGAGGATATGAGATATCATTGGTTGTAGCATGGGGTCTAATGTTATATTTGTGATGATTTGTGTTTGTATCAGGTATTGAGTATACTAGAATTTTTTTATTTTTTATGCCTTATATTTAATGTTTGGGACTTTATTACTTTGAAATTCCCAAGTACCACATATGGTGTCTTATACCCCACTTATTTAAAATGACTAACTTGCAACGTAGTAGGCCATGTATCCATAACTAAAAATCTTGATTACCTACATATACCTCATACACATCCTACGTCGCCGATTGACTGTTCTATATTACTTAACCGCCCTTCTACTTCATCCACATACATCATGTTCATCATACCATCATTTCTAGTAGTAAATATTTTGTAGTAGTAATATAACATATTGTAGAATTGATAATTCAAGTGGTGATGGGAAATCAATGTTTATGAGACCAACTTCTTTTCAGGATGTTGATAAAATAATTAAAAACCTCAAAAATAAAAATAGCACGGGATATGATTCTATCACAACAAAAGTCGTCAAGTCAGTCTCTCAGATTATTGCACCAGTTTTGTCATATCTAATAAATATGAGCATAGAAAATGGAATTTTCCCCGATAAGCTCAAATTTACAATAATAAAACCACTTTTTAAAAAAAAAGACAGGGAAGACATTAGTAACTACCGTCCAATTGCACTGGTACCGGTGTTTTCAAAGGTATTTGAACGAGTTATATATAATAACATTTACGCTTTCTTTGAGACAAATAAATTGTTTGCTGCGGAACAGAACGGTTTCCGCAAAGGATTAGGAACGAGCAGGGCAATATATGATTTTCTACTGCAAATAATTTTAGGTAGGGATACCAAAATGTGCATGTCTGGTGTATTTATGGACATGTCCAAGGCTTTTGATAGGGTTAGGCATGGTCTTCTTTTAAGTAAATTGGAATCTTACGGAGTCAGAGGAGTGGCTTTAGCATTGATAAAATCATATATCAGTAATAGGACTCAAGTGACTCAGGTGGACAGAATTAACGCCAGGACCATGACTAATATAACATATACTTCGAAGCCACTGCATGTGAGAAGGGGTGTTCCACAAGGTAGTATCCTGGGACCCCTTCTGTTCATTATTTATATTAACGATATGCCAAATGCAACAGAAAATAAATGTGTCATATTTGCCGATGACTGTACACTAATTTTTAGAGAAAAAGATAATCAAAGCATAAACTCGGAAATAAAAAAAACTTTGACAAAAATAATAGATTGGCTTACAACTAATGACTTAAAAATTAATTTGGAAAAGACATTTAAAATTAACTTTGACATGAATAAACAGAATAACACTGACATTATAATTGAAAATAGTATACTAAAACATGTAGATAGTACAAAGTTCTTGGGTCTGTATATAGATGGGTCGTTGTCATGGAACGTACACACTGAACATCTATGTAAGAAACTAAATTCCCATGCCTATGCGTTATTTAGACTGAAACATAAGGTGGAAATGGAAGCCCTTTTGGCATCATACCATGGGTACGTGGCCTCAGTAGTGAGATATGGAATATTGTTCTGGGGTAACTCTACTGGATCTAAGGCGGTATTTAAATTTCAGAAGAAGTGTATTCGAACAATTTGTGGCATTTATCCCCCTGACAGTTGTAGGCCCAAATTTATAGCATTGCGATTAATGACTTTGCCATGCATTTATATAATGGAGGTGGGTCTCTTCGTACGAAGAAACTCTCACTTATTTAAGACTCTACAGAGTCAACGCCGTAGGAATATATTAGAATATACACAGTTCAATTATGCCAAGAGCAAAAAAAGAATTGTCGCTATGATACCTGTCATATATAATAAGCTACCAGGTGCCATTAGAAATGCGGACACATTATACGCTTTTAAATTAAGGCTGTCGAAGTTCCTTCTGGATAAGGCTTACTATACGGTGTCTGAATATTTGCATGATCAATTAGAGGACTCAATATATTTCCATTAAGAATATATATCATAAATATGACATTTTATTTAATTAGATATTATTTTATTACTATTTTAATATTGACATTCTAAATAAAATAATTAATAATGCATGTTATATGACAATTATTAATAAATATATCCTAACCTAGACATGTAATTTTTGACTTTACTATAATTCCATAATCAATTTAATAATATGTATTGCATGTTTATTGTCAATTAGGTGAAAAGCATTCAACAAAATTATGTTAATTTGCATGCCTGATACGGTCGAACACACTGTACCTTATACCATTTTGTAACATCAGTGAATACGTGTGTTTGCAAATAAAATTTGATTTGATTTGATTTGATTTGATTTCAGCCGAATAATATATCCAAAATATCGCAGCATTCCTTACAATATTCCTTTAAATTTTCGTCACTTTATGTTTTCCTTAAATATGTATCATGACCTCGTAATATTTAAAAATGATTCAAAAACTTGTTGTTTCTTTACCATACATAATGTACATCATCTAACCTAACGCAATCTTCAAATCAAATCTGCTCTTTCAGTTACCCTCAAAGAACTCAACCAAACTTCAGTTTGACGACCTCCGTGGCGCGATTGGTTGAGCACTTGAACGCTAACCGTGAGGTCCGAGGTTCGATTCCCGGTGGAGGGAGAGTTAAGAACTACGCTTTTCTTCTGCTTTCCAGTCCGGTTGTTGTTGTTATATGCTATATATGTATTTATCTATGTATAACAAGTATATATTTCTTAAATATACGTTGGCTAGTACCCTTAACACAAGTCTTAATGAACTTACCAAGGGGCTAGTTCAATTAGTGTAATAATGTCCTAAATATTATTAGTTACCAACCTCCACTCCGTTCAGAGCTGTAGAGAGCTGCGAGCGGCCTTTTCACCGGATAACACACGTCACTGCTGGAGAGCAGAGCTGCAGCCGGTTTCTTCACCGTTAAGGTGGCCCCATATGGATACACGAAGTTGGGTGTTGCTGGGTCTTCCCTGAAATAGAAAAAAATCAAGTCATTCTCTCATTAGAAAGAGTTCAACCCTTTCTAGTATCGTGTGTGTCATCATTAAATGTTAATTATATCTGGTAACACAAGCACTTTCCGTTTATAGTTCTATTTATTTCAACGTCACCCTTTATCAATATGGCATCTATCTAAATGTCCCCTACATAGCCGCCTTTCCACTTCACACACATATATTCCTTTTGTCAATCTGCTATCATTCATCCGTAAACAAGTCCAAACCATCAAAGCATGCCCTTTTCAATCTTAGTCACTACATCTTCTTTCAAACCGCAACCTTCCCTTATCACACTATTTTTAATTCTATCATTCAATGTTACTCCTAACATGCTTCTCAATGACCGCATTTCGACGGCATTGATTTTATTTTCATGCTTCTTTTGCCATACCCATACTTTTGCTACCATAAGTCAATGTTGGAACCAGCACAGCTCTATGACTAGCTACGTGCCAATTGAGAAACCAACTGGCTACCCATAACACTATACATGGCCCCATTAATAGCAGAGTGTGTTTGAAGAGGTTTAAGAGTATTGATGAAGCGAATGTGGTTTGTCATGATCGGGACAGATGGGAATACATGATCTCTGCCTACCCCTCTACAGATCATTAAAATTTGTACAATCAGCCAATATCGATCGATCGGATGAGAAAAGAAATATTAATTAAATAATACTATTTAGAAGTTAAATGAATTTCCATGTACATTTCCGTCATAAAAATACATTTACAAAATGCATCGAATACTACGGTGAGTGAAAACATTGTGAGGAAACCTACTTGTTCCCACAGGTAATAGTTAATCAAATCAAATCAAATCAAATTTTATTTGCAAACACACGTATTCACTGTTGTTACAAAATGGTATAAGGTACAGTTTGTTCGACAGTATCAGGCATGCAAATTAACATAATTTTGTCGAATGCTTTTCACCTAATTGACAATAAACATGCAATACATATTATTAAATTGATTATGGAATTATAGTAAAGTCATAAATTACATGTCTAGGTTAGGATATATTTATTAATAATTGTCATATAACATGCATTATTAATTATTTTATTTAGAATGTCAATAATAAAATAGTTATAAAATAATGTCTAATTAAATAAAATGTCATATTTATGATAAATTTACGAAATAGTACAACATTCTTAAGGGAAATATAATGAGTTCTCTAATTGATCGTGCAAAAACTCAGACACCGTATAGTAAGCCTTATCCAGAAGGAACTTCGACAGCCTTAATTTAAAAGCGTATAATGTGTCCGCATTTCTAATGGCACCTGGTAGCTTATTATATATGACAGGTATCATAGCGACAATACTTTTTTTGCTCTTGGCATAATTGAACCGTGTATATTCTAATATATTCCTACGGCGTTGACTCGACACGGCGTTAGTGCTTGTAAATGGCGACATGGTTTACCACCTGTCACATTGAGTACTGACTATCTGGTTAACATGGAGACCTGAACCTCTGACTACCCCGCAAGGGTTAATGGTCGTGAACGCGTATGCGTAATATTATTTATATCAGCTGTTCAATGGAGTAGCCATTAAGTAGCCATTCATTAGGTGGTAAATCGTGTCGCCGTTTACAAGGACCGACGATTATAACAAACTCTGATGAATAGCTAGGTTTCTTTAAGATGTTTTCCCACATCAAGTTAGTTCGTCAAAACTCACAAGAGGTCGTCAGCCTCGCTGCTGTAGCCTGGCATCTTCATGAGCCTCTTCACCAGCCCCCGGTTGAGGATTCCACCAGAGATGTGGCACTCCTTAGGGTGATGGAACTTGTGGTACTTCGCGCGCACCACGCAGTCTGCAAGGGGTAGGTTGAAATATAAAATACATACATACATACGCTTCTAGACTTGTGTATACACACTCCCTTTTTTATTATGGCGGTGTAGTCAGAGGCTTGAATGCCCATCTCCGAAATTTCGAAGGCATGTTAGGTATGGGTAATTCGAAGCCCGCGTATCACTAGATAGACAGCCCCCAACGTGATAAGTAGTGAACCGTATCGCCATATATAGGTACTGACTATTACCTATCCTGAGGGATAGGCAGATATACGTGTACTCATATTTGCTTTAGTTTTTTATACTGTTAGTTGAAATGCTTAGTAGCCATAGGGACTAACGAATCTATTGGGCGATGGGTTAGCAACCTATCGCTGGTGACATGCCAAAAATAAGGCGGTTTTTGACAGATTTTTCGTTTTTCAGTGTATTACCTATTTGCTAGGCATACATCTTATTATTTATTATACTCATAGGTATTTGACAACCGTAGCGCGATCGGTTAAACTCCTGAACCCTAATAGTAAGGTCCGGTTTCGATTTCCGGTGGAGGCAGGGTTAATCACTACTAATCACTAATGAATATGTATTTCTTAAATATACGTTGACTCGTACCCTAACCACAAATTTTAAATGAACCTACCAAGGAGCTAGTTCAATTGGTATAAAAGTATCCTAAATGTTATTATTATGATTAATATTTAAAAATCTCCCTCACCATTATTCACAATAATCCCGTACTCTTCAAGAAAGAAGTTGATATTGGTGTTCATCTTCTCCTCACCACCATCAGACATGGCCACCAGCACCGAGTCACCTCTTTCAACCATGTGCTTCATCGAGGACAGTTCATCATCAGTGTACACGTTCTGGGGACCAGCTATCACCAGGATCTTCACGTCTTGTAGCACGTTTTCTGATAGCGTGTCTCTGTTGCTGTTGAAGGGTTAAAGTGTGTTTATTGGAAGGTTTATAGAAATAAGACTGACGTTAGAAGTGCGTATAATCGCCTTGTGTATATATACACACATCACTCCTGATTCCCAGTAGAGGGGTAGGCAGAGACCAGGGATCCCCATTTTTCCCGATCCTGACAGATCACTTTCGCTTCATTGACACTCATATGCCTTCTCATACACTCGGCGGTTATACTCGTAGATGCTTCTAACGTCACTGTTTTTCAATGTGGCGTCTATCTGACTGTTATATGTCTTATTAGGCCGGCCCCTACGTTACCGCCCTTCCACTTCACTCATATATATTCCTTTTGTCAATCTGCTATCATTCATCCGCATAACATGTCCAAACCATCGAAGCATGCTATTTTCAATCTTATCCACTACATCTTTTTTCAAATTGCAACCTTCCCTGATCACATTATTTTTAATTTCATTTTATTTCTATTGGAAGGCTAATAGACGAAAAGACTGACGTTAAAAGAGCCTATAACCGCCGAGTGTGTTTGAGTGTCAATAAAGCAAAAGTGGTTTGTCAGGATCGAGAAAAATGGGGCTCCGTGATCTCTGCCTACCACTCTACAGGGAATGAGGCGTGATGTGTATGTATGTATAAAGACTGACGTTAGCAGAACTTATAACCGCTTAATGTATGATAGGTGTACGGAGATCGAAGAAGAGAAGACAAATTTGGCAGGGTAGAGAATATGGCCTATACCTCTTTTATAGAGAAAAAGTTTTACTATATATGTAAAAGTGTTATGTGTCTTGTAATATATCCAAACAAATATTCTCAAAAATAGACAGATTCTTGTGTATTTTTCTTTGGTAAGATTTGCAAGACTCATAAAAACTCACACATATATAAATACATACACATCACACCTGATTCCCTGTAGAGAGATCACGGGTCCCATTTGTCCCGATCCTGACAGACCACTTTCGCTTAGTTGCGCTATAACTATCGTCCTTCAAGGATATTCCTGAAAAGTACTATCGTCCTTCAAGGATATTCCAGAAAAGGACTATTGTCCTTCAAGGTTATTTCTGAAAAGGACTATCGTCCGTCAAGGATATTCCTGAAAAGGACTATCGTCATTCAAGGATATTCCAGAAAAGGACTATTGTCCTTCAAGGTTATTTCTGAAAAGGACTATCGTCCGTCAAGGATATTCCTGAAAAGGACTATCGTCATTCAAGGATATTCCAGAAAAGGACTATTGTCCTTCAAGGATATTCCTGAAAAGTACTATCGTCCTTCAAGGATATTCCAGAAAAGGACTATTGTCCTTCAAGGTTATTTCTGAAAAGGACTATCGTCCTTCAAGGATATTCCTGAAAAGTACTATCGTCCTTCAAGGATATTCCAGAAAAGGACTATTGTCCTTCAAGGTTATTTCTGAAAAGGACTATCGTCCGTCAAGGATATTCCTGAAAAGGACTATCGTCATTCAAGGATATTCCAGAAAAGGACTATCGTCCTTCAAGGATATTCCTGAAAAGGACTATCGTCCTTCAAGGATATTCCTGAAAAGGATTATTGTCCATCACGGATATTCCAAAAAAGGACTATCGTTCTTGAAGGATATCCCTGTAAAGGACTATCATCCTTCAAGGATATTCCTGAAAAGGACTATCGTCCTTCAAGGACATTCCTGAAAAGGTCTATCGTCCTTCAATCGTCCTTCAAGGATATTCCTGAAAAAGCCAATCGTCTTTCAAGGATATCCCTGAAAAGGACTATCGTCCTTAAAGGACATTCCTGAAAAGGACTATCGTCCTTAAAGGACATTCCTGAAAAGGTCTATCGTCCTTCAATTGTCCTTTAATGACATTCCTGAACAGGACTATCATCCTTCAAGGATATTCCTGAAAAGGACTATCTTCCTTCAAGGATATTCCTGAAAAAGACAATCGTCCTTCAAGGATATTCCTAAAAAGGACTATCGTCCTTCAATTGTCCTTTAATGACATTCCTGAAAAGTACTATTGTTCTTCAAGGATATTCCTGAAAAGGACTATCGTCCTTAAAGGACATTCCTGAAAAGGACTATCGTCCTTAAAGGACATTCCTGAAAAGGTCTATCGTCCTTCAATTGTCCTTTAATGACATTCCTGAAAAGGACTATTGTCCTTCAAGGATATTCCTGAAAAAGACAATCGTCTTTCAAGGATATTCCTGAAAAGTACTATCGTCCTTCAAGGATATTCCTGAAAAGGACTATCGTCCTTAAAGGAAATTCCTGAAAAGGACTATCGTCCTTAAAGGACATTCCTAAAAAGGTCTATCGTCCTTCAATTGTCCTATAATGATATTCCTGAAAAGGACTATCGTCCTTCAAAGATATTCCTAAAAAAGACAATCGTCCTTCAAGGATATTCCTGAAAAGGACTATCATCCTTCAAAAATTCTCCTGAAAAGGACTATCTTTCTCGAAACGTAGTCCTGAAAAGGACTATCATCCTTCAAGGATATTCCTGAAAAAGACAGTCGTCCTTCAAGGATATTCCTGAAAAGGACTATCGTCATTCAAGGATATTCCAGAAAAGGACTATCGTCCTTCAAGGATATTCCTGAAAAGGACTATCGTCCTTCAAGGATATTCCTGAAAAGGATTATTGTCCATCACGGATATTCCAAAAAAGGACTATCGTTCTTGAAGGATATTCCTGTAAAGGACTATCATCCTTCAAGGATATTCCTGAAAAGGACTATCGTCCTTCAAGGACATTCCTGAAAAGGTCTATCGTCCTTCAATCGTCCTTCAAGGATATTCCTGAAAAAGCCAATCGTCTTTCAAGGATATCCCTGAAAAGGACTATCGTCCTTAAAGGACATTCCTGAAAAGGACTATCGTCCTTAAAGGACATTCCTGAAAAGGTCTATCGTCCTTCAATTGTCCTTTAATGACATTCCTGAACAGGACTATCATCCTTCAAGGATATTCCTGAAAAGGACTATCTTCCTTCAAGGATATTCCTGAAAAAGACAATCGTCCTTCAAGGATATTCCTAAAAAGGACTATCGTCCTTCAATTGTCCTTTAATGACATTCCTGAAAAGTACTATTGTTCTTCAAGGATATTCCTGAAAAGGACTATCGTCCTTAAAGGACATTCCTGAAAAGGACTATCGTCATTAAAGGACATTCCTGAAAAGGTCTATCGTCCTTCAATTGTCCTTTAATGACATTCCTGAAAAGGACTATTGTCCTTCAAGGATATTCCTGAAAAAGACAATCGTCTTTCAAGGATATTCCTGAAAAGTACTATCGTGCTTCAAGGATATTCCTGAAAAGGACTATCGTCCTTAAAGGAAATTCCTGAAAAGGACTATCGTCCTTAAAGGACATTCCTAAAAAGGTCTATCGTCCTTCAATTGTCCTATAATGATATTCCTGAAAAGGACTATCGTCCTTCAAAGATATTCCTAAAAAAGACAATCGTCCTTCAAGGATATTCCTGAAAAGGACTATCATCCTTCAAAAATTCTCCTGAAAAGGACTATCTTTCTCGAAACGTAGTCCTGAAAAGGACTATCATCCTTCAAGGATATTCCTGAAAAAGACAGTCGTCCTTCAAGGATATTCCTGAAAAGGACTATCATCCTTCAAAGATACTCCTGAAAAAGACTATCGTCATTCAAAGATACTCCTGATAAGGACTATTGTCCTTCAAGGATATTCCTGAAAAAGACAATCGTCTTTCAAGGATATTCCTGAAAATTACTATCGTCCTTCAAGGATATTCCTGAAAAGGACTATCGTCCTTAAAGGAAATTCATGAAAAGGACTATCGTCCTTAAAGGACATTCCTGAAAAGGTCTATCGTCCTTCAATTGTCCTTTAATGACATTCCTGAACAGGACTATTGTTCTTCAAGGATATTCCTGAAAAGGACTATCGTCCTTAAAGGACATTCCTGAAAAGGACTATCGTCATTAAAGGACATTCCTGAAAAGGTCTATCGTCCTTCAATTGTCCTTTAATGACATTCCTGAAAAGGACTATTGTCCTTCAAGGATATTCCTGAAAAAGACAATCGTCTTTCAAGGATATTCCTGAAAAGTACTATCGTCCTTCAAGGATATTCCTGAAAAGGACTATCGTCCTAAAAGGAAATTCCTGAAAAGGACTATCGTCCTTAAAGGACATTCCTAAAAAGGTCTATCGTCCTTCAATTGTCCTATAATTATATTCCTGAAAAGGACTATCGTCCTTCAAAGATATTCCTAAAAAAGACAATCGTCCTTCAAGGATATTCCTGAAAAGGACTATCATCCTTCAAAAATTCTCCTGAAAAGGACTATCTTTCTCGAAACGTAGTCCTGAAAAGGACTATCATCCTTCAAGGATATTCCTGAAAAAGACAGTCGTCCTTCAAGGATATTCCTGAAAAGGACTATCATCCTTCAAAGATACTCCTGAAAAAGACTATCGTCATTCAAAGATACTCCTGATAAGGACTATTGTCCTTCAAGGATATTCCTGAAAAAGACAATCGTCTTTCAAGGATATTCCTGAAAATTACTATCGTCCTTCAAGGATATTCCTGAAAAGGACTATTGTCCTTCAAGGACATTCCTGTAAAGGACTATCGTCCTTCAAGAATATTCTTGAAAAAGACTATCGTCCTTCAAGGATATTCCTGAAAAGGACTATCGTCCTCGAAACGTAGTCCTGAAGAGGACTATCATCCTTCAAAGATACTCCTGAAAAAGACAATCGTCCTTCAAGGATATTCCTGAAAAGGACTATCGTCCTTCAAGGATATTCCTGAAAAGGACTATCATCCTGCAAGGATATTCCTGAAAAGGACTATCGTCCTTCAAGGATATTTCTGAAAAGGACTATCGTCCATCAACGATATTCCTAAAAGGAACTATCGTCCTTGAAGGATATTCCTGAAAAAGACTTTTGTCCTTCAAGGATATTCTTAAAAAGGACTATCGTCCTTCAAGGATATTCCTGAAAAGGACTATCGTTCTTCAAAGATATTCCTAAAAAAGACAATCGTCCTTCAAGGATATTCCTGAAAAGGACTATCATCCTTCAAAAATTCTCCTGAAAAGGACTATCTTTCTCGAAACGTAGTCCTGAAAAGAACTATCATCCTTCAAGGATATTCCTGAAAAAGACAGTCGTCCTTCAAGGATATTCCTGAAAAGGACTATCATCCTTCAAAGATACTCCTGAAAAGGACTATCGTCCTTCAAAGATACTCCTGATAAGGACTATCGTCCTTCAAGGATATTCCTGAAAAGGTCTATCGTCCTTCAAGGATATTCCTGAAAAAGACAATCGTCCTTCAAGGATATTCCTGAAAAAGACATTCGTCCTTCAAGGTCATTCCTGAAAAGGACTATCGTCCTTAAAGGACATTCCTGAAAAGGACTATCGTCCTTAAAGGACATTCCTGAAAAGGTCTATCGTCCTTCAAGGATATTCCTGAAAAAGACAATCGTCCTTCAAGGATATTCCTGAAAAAGACAATCGTCTTTCAAGGATATTCCAGAAAAAAAACTATCGTCCTCGAAACGTAGTCCTGAAAAGGATGAAAAGGATTCTTCAAGGATATTCCAAAAAAGGACTGTCGTCCCTCAAAGATATTCCTGAAAAGGACTATCGTCCTCGAAACGTAGTCCTGAAAAGGACTATCATCCTTTAAGGATATTCCTGAAAAAGATAGTCATCCTTCAAGGATATTCCTGTAATGGACAATCGTCCTTCAAGCACTTTCCTGCAAAGGACTATCGTCCTTAAAGGAAATTCCGGAAAAAGTCTATCGTCCTTCAAAAATACTCCTGATAAGGACTATTGTCCTTCAAGGATATTCCTGAAAAGGACTATCGTCTTTCAAGGACATTCCTGAAAAGGGCTATCGTCCTTCAAGGATATTCCTGAAAAGAACTATCGTCCTTCAAGGACATTCCTGAAAAGGACTATCGTCCTTAAAGGACATTCCTGAAAAGGTTTATCGTCCTTCAATAGTCCTTTAATGACATTCCTAAAAAGGACTATCGTCCTTCAAGGACATTCCTGAAAAGGACTATCGTCCTTAAAGGACATTCCTGAAAAGGTTTATCGTCCTTCAATAGTCCTTTAATGACATTCCTGAAAAGGACTATCGTCCTTCAAGGATATTCCTGAAAAAGACAATCGTCCTTCAAAAATACTCCTGATAAGGACTATTGTCCTGCAAGGATATTCCTGAAAAGGACTATCGTCTTTCAAGGACATTCCTGAAAAGGGCTATCGTCCTTCAAGGATATTCCTGAAAAGGACTCTCGTCCTTCAAGGACATTCCTGAAAAGGACTATCGTCCTTAAAGGACATTCCTGAAAAGGTTTATCGTCCTTCAATAGTCCTTTAATGACATTCCTGAAAAGGAATATCGTCCTTCAAGGATATTCGTGAAAAGGACTATCGTCCTTCAAGGATATTCCTGAAAAGGACTATCATTCTTCAAAGATTGTCCTGAAAAGGACTATCGTCCTTAAAGGATATTCCTGAAAAGGACTATCGTCCTTCAAGGATATTCCTGAAAAGGACTATCATCCTGCAAGGATATTCCTGAAAAGGACTATCGTCCTTAAAGGATATTTCTGAAAAGGACTAATGTCCATCAACGATATTCCTAAAAGGAACTATCGTCCTTGAAGGATATTCCTTAAAAAGACTATTGTCCTTCAAGTATATTCCTAAAAAGGACTATCGTCCTTCAAGGATATTCCTTAAAAGGACTATCGTCCTTAAAGGACATTCCTGAAAGGGACTATCGTCCTTCAAGGATATTCCTGAAAAGGACTATCGTCCTTCAAGGACATTCCTGAAAAGGACTATCACCCTTCAAGGATATTCCTGAAAAAGACAATCGTCCTTCAAGGACATTCCTGAAAAGGACTATCGTCCTTAAAGGACATTCCTGAAAAGGTCTATCGTCTTTCAAGGATATTCCTGAAAAAGACAATCGTCCTTCAAGGATATTCCTGAAAAGGACTATCGTCCATCAAGGATATTCCTTAAAGGAACTATCGTCCTTCAAGGATATTCCTGAAAAGGATTATTGTTTATCAAGGATATTCCTGAAAAGGACTATAGTCCTTCAAAGATATTCCTGAAAAAGACTATCGTCCTCGAAACGTAGTCCTGAAAAGGACTATCGTTCTTCAAGGATATTCCTGAAAAGGACTATTGTCCTTCAAGGACATTCCTGTAAAGGACTATCGTCCTTCAAGGATATTCCTGAAAAGGACTATCGTCCTTCAAGGATATTCCTGAAAAAGACTATCGTCCATCAAGGATATTCCTGAAAGGGACTGTCGTCCTTCAAGGATATTCCTGAAATGGACTATCATCCTTCAAGGATATTCCTGAAAAGGACTATCATCCTTCAAGGATATTCCTGAAAAGGACTATCATCCTTCAAAGATTGTCCTGAAAAGGTCTATCGTCCGTCAAGGATATTCTTGAAAAAGACTATCGTCCTTCAAGGATATTCCTGAAAAGGACTATCGTCCTTCAAGGATAATCTAAAAAAAGGACTATCATCCTTCAAAGATACTCCTGAAAAGGACTATCGTCCTTCAAGAATATTCTTGAAAAACACTATCGCCCTTCAAGGATATTCCTGAAAAGGACTATCGTCCTCGAAACGTAGTCCTGAAAAGGACTATCATCCTTCAAAGATACTCCTGAAAAAGACAATCGTCCTTCAAGGATATTCCTGAAAAGGACTATCGTCCTTCAAGGATATTCCTGAAAAGGACTATCATCGTGCAAGGATATTCCTGAAAAGGACTATCGTCCTTTAAGGATATTTCTGAAAAGGACTATCGTCCATCAACGATATTCCTAAAAGGAACTATCGTCCTTGAAGGATATTCCTGAAAAAGACTATTGTCCTTCAAGGATATTCCTAAAAAGGACTATCGTCCTTAAAGGACATTCCTGAAAGGGACTATCGTCCTTCAAGGATATTCCTGAAAAGGACTATCGTCCTTCAAGGACATTCCTGAAAAGGACTATCACCCTTCAAGGATATTCCTGAAAAATACAATCGTCCTTCAAGGACATTCCTGAAAAGGACTATCGTCCTTAAAGGACATTCTTGAAAAGGTCTATCGTCCTTCAAGGATATTCCTGAAAAAGACAATCGTCCTTCAAGGATATTCCTGAAAAGGTCTATCGTCCATCAATGATATTCCTTAAAGGAACTATCGTCCTTCAAGGATATTCCTGAAAAGGATTATTGTCCATCAAGGATATTCCTGAAAAGGACTATAGTCCTTCAAGGATAGTCCTGAAAAAGACTATCGTCCTCGAAACGTAGTCCTGAAAAGGACTATCGTTCTTCAAGGATATTCCTGAAAAGGACTATTGTCCTTCAAGGACATTCCTGTAAAGGACTATCGTCCTTCAAGAATATTCTTGAAAAAGACTATCGTCCTTCAAGGATATTCCTGAAAAGGACTATCGTCCTCGAAACGTAGTCCTGAAAAGGACTATCATCCTTCAAAGATACTCCTGAAAAAGACAATCGTCCTTCAAGGATATTCCTGAAAAGGACTATCGTCCTTCAAGGATATTCCTGAAAAGGACTATCATCCTGCAAGGATATTCCTGAAAAGGACTATCGTCCTTTAAGGATATTTCTGAAAAGGACTATCGTCCATCAACGATATTCCTAAAAGGAACTATCGTCCTTGAAGGATATTCCTGAAAAAGACTTTTGTCCTTCAAGGATATTCTTAAAAAGGACTATCGTCCTTCAAGGATATTCCTGAAAAGGACTATCGTTCTTCAAAGATATTCCTAAAAAAGACAATCGTCCTTCAAGGATATTCCTGAAAAGGACTATCATCCTTCAAAAATTCTCCTGAAAAGGACTATCTTTCTCGAAACGTAGTCCTGAAAAGAACTATCATCCTTCAAGGATATTCCTGAAAAAGACAGTCGTCCTTCAAGGATATTCCTGAAAAGGACTATCATCCTTCAAAGATACTCCTGAAAAGGACTATCGTCCTTCAAGGATACTCCTGATAATGACTATTGTCCTTCAAGGATATTCCTGAAAAGGACTATCGTTCTTCAAAGATATTCCTAAAAAAGACAATCGTCCTTCAAGGATATTCCTGAAAAGGACTATCATCCTTCAAAAATTCTCCTGAAAAGGACTATCTTTCTCGAAACGTAGTCCTGAAAAGAACTATCATCCTTCAAGGATATTCCTGAAAAAGACAGTCGTCCTTCAAGGATATTCCTGAAAAGGACTATCATCCTTCAAAGATACTCCTGAAAAGGACTATCGTCCTTCAAAGATACTCCTGATAAGGACTATCGTCCTTCAAGGATATTCCTGAAAAGGTCTATCGTCCTTCAAGGATATTCCTGAAAAAGACAATCGTCCTTCAAGGATATTCCTGAAAAAGACATTCGTCCTTCAAGGTCATTCCTGAAAAGGACTATCGTCCTTAAAGGACATTCCTGAAAAGGACTATCGTCCTTAAAGGACATTCCTGAAAAGGTCTATCGTCCTTCAAGGATATTCCTGAAAAAGACAATCGTCCTTCAAGGATATTCCTGAAAAAGACAATCGTCTTTCAAGGATATTCCAGAAAAAAAACTATCGTCCTCGAAACGTAGTCCTGAAAAGGATGAAAAGGATTCTTCAAGGATATTCCAAAAAAGGACTGTCGTCCCTCAAAGATATTCCTGAAAAGGACTATCGTCCTCGAAACGTAGTCCTGAAAAGGACTATCATCCTTTAAGGATATTCCTGAAAAAGATAGTCATCCTTCAAGGATATTCCTGTAATGGACAATCGTCCTTCAAGCACTTTCCTGCAAAGGACTATCGTCCTTAAAGGAAATTCCGGAAAAAGTCTATCGTCCTTCAAAAATACTCCTGATAAGGACTATTGTCCTTCAAGGATATTCCTGAAAAGGACTATCGTCTTTCAAGGACATTCCTGAAAAGGGCTATCGTCCTTCAAGGATATTCCTGAAAAGAACTATCGTCCTTCAAGGACATTCCTGAAAAGGACTATCGTCCTTAAAGGACATTCCTGAAAAGGTTTATCGTCCTTCAATAGTCCTTTAATGACATTCCTAAAAAGGACTATCGTCCTTCAAGGACATTCCTGAAAAGGACTATCGTCCTTAAAGGACATTCCTGAAAAGGTTTATCGTCCTTCAATAGTCCTTTAATGACATTCCTGAAAAGGACTATCGTCCTTCAAGGATATTCCTGAAAAAGACAATCGTCCTTCAAAAATACTCCTGATAAGGACTATTGTCCTGCAAGGATATTCCTGAAAAGGACTATCGTCTTTCAAGGACATTCCTGAAAAGGGCTATCGTCCTTCAAGGATATTCCTGAAAAGGACTCTCGTCCTTCAAGGACATTCCTGAAAAGGACTATCGTCCTTAAAGGACATTCCTGAAAAGGTTTATCGTCCTTCAATAGTCCTTTAATGACATTCCTGAAAAGGAATATCGTCCTTCAAGGATATTCGTGAAAAGGACTATCGTCCTTCAAGGATATTCCTGAAAAGGACTATCATTCTTCAAAGATTGTCCTGAAAAGGACTATCGTCCTTAAAGGATATTCCTGAAAAGGACTATCGTCCTTCAAGGATATTCCTGAAAAGGACTATCATCCTGCAAGGATATTCCTGAAAAGGACTATCGTCCTTAAAGGATATTTCTGAAAAGGACTAATGTCCATCAACGATATTCCTAAAAGGAACTATCGTCCTTGAAGGATATTCCTTAAAAAGACTATTGTCCTTCAAGTATATTCCTAAAAAGGACTATCGTCCTTCAAGGATATTCCTTAAAAGGACTATCGTCCTTAAAGGACATTCCTGAAAGGGACTATCGTCCTTCAAGGATATTCCTGAAAAGGACTATCGTCCTTCAAGGACATTCCTGAAAAGGACTATCACCCTTCAAGGATATTCCTGAAAAAGACAATCGTCCTTCAAGGACATTCCTGAAAAGGACTATCGTCCTTAAAGGACATTCCTGAAAAGGTCTATCGTCTTTCAAGGATATTCCTGAAAAAGACAATCGTCCTTCAAGGATATTCCTGAAAAGGACTATCGTCCATCAAGGATATTCCTTAAAGGAACTATCGTCCTTCAAGGATATTCCTGAAAAGGATTATTGTTTATCAAGGATATTCCTGAAAAGGACTATAGTCCTTCAAAGATATTCCTGAAAAAGACTATCGTCCTCGAAACGTAGTCCTGAAAAGGACTATCGTTCTTCAAGGATATTCCTGAAAAGGACTATTGTCCTTCAAGGACATTCCTGTAAAGGACTATCGTCCTTCAAGGATATTCCTGAAAAGGACTATCGTCCTTCAAGGATATTCCTGAAAAAGACTATCGTCCATCAAGGATATTCCTGAAAGGGACTGTCGTCCTTCAAGGATATTCCTGAAATGGACTATCATCCTTCAAGGATATTCCTGAAAAGGACTATCATCCTTCAAGGATATTCCTGAAAAGGACTATCATCCTTCAAAGATTGTCCTGAAAAGGTCTATCGTCCGTCAAGGATATTCTTGAAAAAGACTATCGTCCTTCAAGGATATTCCTGAAAAGGACTATCGTCCTTCAAGGATAATCTAAAAAAAGGACTATCATCCTTCAAAGATACTCCTGAAAAGGACTATCGTCCTTCAAGAATATTCTTGAAAAACACTATCGCCCTTCAAGGATATTCCTGAAAAGGACTATCGTCCTCGAAACGTAGTCCTGAAAAGGACTATCATCCTTCAAAGATACTCCTGAAAAAGACAATCGTCCTTCAAGGATATTCCTGAAAAGGACTATCGTCCTTCAAGGATATTCCTGAAAAGGACTATCATCGTGCAAGGATATTCCTGAAAAGGACTATCGTCCTTTAAGGATATTTCTGAAAAGGACTATCGTCCATCAACGATATTCCTAAAAGGAACTATCGTCCTTGAAGGATATTCCTGAAAAAGACTATTGTCCTTCAAGGATATTCCTAAAAAGGACTATCGTCCTTAAAGGACATTCCTGAAAGGGACTATCGTCCTTCAAGGATATTCCTGAAAAGGACTATCGTCCTTCAAGGACATTCCTGAAAAGGACTATCACCCTTCAAGGATATTCCTGAAAAATACAATCGTCCTTCAAGGACATTCCTGAAAAGGAC
Source organism: Leucoptera coffeella (assembly GCA_030578115.1). Lineage (NCBI taxonomy): Eukaryota > Metazoa > Arthropoda > Insecta > Lepidoptera > Lyonetiidae > Leucoptera > Leucoptera coffeella. Next base: position 68,099 of record JAMBLF010001407.1, on the reverse strand, counting down.
TATCGTCCTTAAAGGACATTCTTGAAAAGGTCTATCGTCCTTCAAGGATATTCCTGAAAAAGACAATCGTCCTTCAAGGATATTCCTGAAAAGGTCTATCGTCCATCAATGATATTCCTTAAAGGAACTATCGTCCTTCAAGGATATTCCTGAAAAGGATTATTGTCCATCAAGGATATTCCTGAAAAGGACTATAGTCCTTCAAGGATAGTCCTGAAAAAGACTATCGTCCTCGAAACGTAGTCCTGAAAAGGACTATCGTTCTTCAAGGATATTCCTGAAAAGGACTATTGTCCTTCAAGGACATTCCTGTAAAGGACTATCGTCCTTCAAGAATATTCTTGAAAAAGACTATCGTCCTTCAAGGATATTCCTGAAAAGGACTATCGTCCTCGAAACGTAGTCCTGAAAAGGACTATCATCCTTCAAAGATACTCCTGAAAAAGACAATCGTCCTTCAAGGATATTCCTGAAAAGGACTATCGTCCTTCAAGGATATTCCTGAAAAGGACTATCATCCTGCAAGGATATTCCTGAAAAGGACTATCGTCCTTTAAGGATATTTCTGAAAAGGACTATCGTCCATCAACGATATTCCTAAAAGGAACTATCGTCCTTGAAGGATATTCCTGAAAAAGACTTTTGTCCTTCAAGGATATTCTTAAAAAGGACTATCGTCCTTCAAGGATATTCCTGAAAAGGACTATCGTTCTTCAAAGATATTCCTAAAAAAGACAATCGTCCTTCAAGGATATTCCTGAAAAGGACTATCATCCTTCAAAAATTCTCCTGAAAAGGACTATCTTTCTCGAAACGTAGTCCTGAAAAGAACTATCATCCTTCAAGGATATTCCTGAAAAAGACAGTCGTCCTTCAAGGATATTCCTGAAAAGGACTATCATCCTTCAAAGATACTCCTGAAAAGGACTATCGTCCTTCAAGGATACTCCTGATAATGACTATTGTCCTTCAAGGATATTCCTGAAAAGGACTATCGTTCTTCAAAGATATTCCTAAAAAAGACAATCGTCCTTCAAGGATATTCCTGAAAAGGACTATCATCCTTCAAAAATTCTCCTGAAAAGGACTATCTTTCTCGAAACGTAGTCCTGAAAAGAACTATCATCCTTCAAGGATATTCCTGAAAAAGACAGTCGTCCTTCAAGGATATTCCTGAAAAGGACTATCATCCTTCAAAGATACTCCTGAAAAGGACTATCGTCCTTCAAAGATACTCCTGATAAGGACTATTGTCCTTCAAGGATATTCCTGAAAAGACTATCGTCCTTCAAGGATATTCCTGAAAAGGACTATCATCCTTCAAAAATTCTCCTGAAAAGGACTATCTTTCTCGAAACGTAGTCCTGAAAAGAACTATCATCCTTCAAGGATATTCCTGAAAAAGACAGTCGTCCTTCAAGGATATTCCTGAAAAGGACTATCATCCTTCAAAGATACTCCTGAAAAGGACTATCGTCCTTCAAAGATACTCCTGATAAGGACTATTGTCCTTCAAGGATATTCCTGAAAAGACTATCGTCCTTCAAGGATATTCCTGAAAAGGACTATCATCCTTCAAAAATTCTCCTGAAAAGGACTATCTTTCTCGAAACGTAGTCCTGAAAAGAACTATCATCCTTCAAGGATATTCCTGAAAAAGACAGTCGTCCTTCAAGGATATTCCTGAAAAGGACTATCATCCTTCAAAGATACTCCTGAAAAGGACTATCGTCCTTCAAAGATACTCCTGATAAGGACTATCGTCCTTCAAGGATATTCCTGAAAAGGTCTATCGTCCTTCAAGGATATTCCTGAAAAAGACAATCGTCCTTCAAGGATATTCCTGAAAAAGACATTCGTCCTTCAAGGTCATTCCTGAAAAGGACTATCGTCCTTAAAGGACATTCCTGAAAAGGACTATCGTCCTTCAAGGATATTCCTGAAAAGGACTATCGTCCTTCAAGGATATTCCTGAAAAGGACTATCATCCTTCAAAAATTCTCCTGAAAAGGACTATCTTTCTCGAAACGTAGTCCTGAAAAGAACTATCATCCTTCAAGGATATTCCTGAAAAAGACAGTCGTCCTTCAAGGATATTCCTGAAAAGGACTATCATCCTTCAAAGATACTCCTGAAAAGGACTATCATCCTTCAAAGATACTCCTGAAAAGGACTATCGTCCTTCAAAGATACTCCTGATAAGGACTATCGTCCTTCAAGGATATTCCTGAAAAGGTCTATCGTCCTTCAAGGATATTCCTGAAAAAGACAATCGTCCTTCAAGGATATTCCTGAAAAAGACATTCGTCCTTCAAGGTCATTCCTGAAAAGGACTATCGTCCTTAAAGGACATTCCTGAAAAGGACTATCGTCCTTAAAGGACATTCCTGAAAAGGTCTATCGTCCTTCAAGGATATTCCTGAAAAAGACAATCGTCCTTCAAGGATATTCCTGAAAAAGACAATCGTCTTTCAAGGATATTCCAGAAAAAAAACTATCGTCCTCGAAACGTAGTCCTGAAAAGGACTATCGTTTTTCAAGGATATTCCAAAAAAGGACTGTCGTCCTTCAAAGATATTCCTGAAAAGGACTATCGTCCTCGAAACGTAGACCTGAAAAGGACTATCATCCTTCAAGGATATTCCTGAAAAAGATAGTCGTCCTTCAAGGATATTCCTGAATAGGACTATCATCCTTCAAAGATACTCCTGAAAAGGATTATTGTCCATCAAGGATATTCCTGAAAAGGACTATAGTCCTTCAAGGATATTCCTAAAAAAAAACTATCGTCCTCGAAACGTAGTCCTGAAAAGGACTATCGTTCTTCAAGGATATTCCAAAAAAGGACTGTCGTCCCTCAAAGATATTCCTGAAAAGGACTATCGTCCTCGAAACGTAGTCCTGAAAAGGACTATCATCCTTTAAGGATATTCCTGAAAAAGATAGTCATCCTTCAAGGATATTCCTGTAATGGACAATCGTCCTTCAAGCACTTTCCTGCAAAGGACTATCGTCCTTAAAGGAAATTCCGGAAAAAGTCTATCGTCCTTCAAAAATACTCCTGATAAGGACTATTGTCCTTCAAGGATATTCCTGAAAAGGACTATCGTCTTTCAAGGACATTCCTGAAAAGGGCTATCGTCCTTCAAGGATATTCCTGAAAAGAACTATCGTCCTTCAAGGACATTCCTGAAAAGGACTATCGTCCTTAAAGGACATTCCTGAAAGGGACTATCGTCCTTCAAGGATATTCCTGAAAAGGACTATCGTCCTTCAAGGACATTCCTGAAAAGGACTATCACCCTTCAAGGATATTCCTGAAAAATACAATCGTCCTTCAAGGACATTCCTGAAAAGGACTATCGTCCTTAAAGGACATTCTTGAAAAGGTCTATCGTCCTTCAAGGATATTCCTGAAAAAGACAATCGTCCTTCAAGGATATTCCTGAAAAGGTCTATCGTCCATCAATGATATTCCTCCTGATAAGGACTATTGTCCTTCAAGGATATTCCTGAAAAGGACTATCGTCCTCAAAGGACATTCCTGAAAGGGACTATCGTCCTTCAAGGATACTCCTGATAATGACTATTGTCCTTCAAGGATATTCCTGAAAAGGACTATCGTTCTTCAAAGATATTCCTAAAAAAGACAATCGTCCTTCAAGGATATTCCTGAAAAGGACTATCATCCTTCAAAAATTCTCCTGAAAAGGACTATCTTTCTCGAAACGTAGTCCTGAAAAGAACTATCATCCTTCAAGGATATTCCTGAAAAAGACAGTCGTCCTTCAAGGATATTCCTGAAAAGGACTATCATCCTTCAAAGATACTCCTGAAAAGGACTATCGTCCTTCAAAGATACTCCTGATAAGGACTATTGTCCTTCAAGGATATTCCTGAAAAGACTATCGTCCTTCAAGGATATTCCTGAAAAGGACTATCATCCTTCAAAAATTCTCCTGAAAAGGACTATCTTTCTCGAAACGTAGTCCTGAAAAGAACTATCATCCTTCAAGGATATTCCTGAAAAAGACAGTCGTCCTTCAAGGATATTCCTGAAAAGGACTATCATCCTTCAAAGATACTCCTGAAAAGGACTATCGTCCTTCAAAGATACTCCTGATAAGGACTATCGTCCTTCAAGGATATTCCTGAAAAGGTCTATCGTCCTTCAAGGATATTCCTGAAAAAGACAATCGTCCTTCAAGGATATTCCTGAAAAAGACATTCGTCCTTCAAGGTCATTCCTGAAAAGGACTATCGTCCTTAAAGGACATTCCTGAAAAGGACTATCGTCCTTCAAGGATATTCCTGAAAAGGACTATCGTCCTTCAAGGATATTCCTGAAAAGGACTATCATCCTTCAAAAATTCTCCTGAAAAGGACTATCTTTCTCGAAACGTAGTCCTGAAAAGAACTATCATCCTTCAAGGATATTCCTGAAAAAGACAGTCGTCCTTCAAGGATATTCCTGAAAAGGACTATCATCCTTCAAAGATACTCCTGAAAAGGACTATCGTCCTTCAAAGATACTCCTGATAAGGACTATTGTCCTTCAAGGATATTCCTGAAAAGGACTATCATCCTTCAAAAATTCTCCTGAAAAGGACTATCTTTCTCGAAACGTAGTCCTGAAAAGAACTATCATCCTTCAAGGATATTCCTGAAAAAGACAGTCGTCCTTCAAGGATATTCCTGAAAAGGACTATCATCCTTCAAAGATACTCCTGAAAAGGACTATCGTCCTTCAAAGATACTCCTGAAAAGGACTATCGTCCTTCAAGGATATTCCTGAAAAGGTCTATCGTCCTTCAAGGATATTCCTGAAAAAGACAATCGTCCTTCAAGGATATTCCTGAAAAAGACATTCGTCCTTCAAGGTCATTCCTGAAAAGGACTATCGTCCTTAAAGGACATTCCTGAAAAGGACTATCGTCCTTAAAGGACATTCCTGAAAAGGTCTATCGTCCTTCAAGGATATTCCTGAAAAAGACAATCGTCCTTCAAGGATATTCCTGAAAAAGACAATCGTCTTTCAAGGATATTCCAGAAAAAAAACTATCGTCCTCGAAACGTAGTCCTGAAAAGGACTATCGTTTTTCAAGGATATTCCAAAAAAGGACTGTCGTCCCTCAAAGATATTCCTGAAAAGGACTATCGTCCTCGAAACGTAGACCTGAAAAGGACTATCATCCTTCAAGGATATTCCTGAAAAAGATAGTCGTCCTTCAAGGATATTCCTGAATAGGACTATCATCCTTCAAAGATACTCCTGAAAAGAATTATTGTCCATCAAGGATATTCCTGAAAAGGACTATAGTCCTTCAAGGATATTCCTAAAAAAAAACTATCGTCCTCGAAACGTAGTCCTGAAAAGGACTATCGTTCTTCAAGGATATTCCAAAAAAGGACTGTCGTCCCTCAAAGATATTCCTGAAAAGGACTATCGTCCTCGAAACGTAGTCCTGAAAAGGACTATCATCCTTTAAGGATATTCCTGAAAAAGATAGTCATCCTTCAAGGATATTCCTGTAATGGACAATCGTCCTTCAAGCACTTTCCTGCAAAGGACTATCGTCCTTAAAGGAAATTCCGGAAAAAGTCTATCGTCCTTCAAAAATACTCCTGATAAGGACTATTGTCCTTCAAGGATATTCCTGAAAAGGACTATCGTCTTTCAAGGACATTCCTGAAAAGGGCTATCGTCCTTCAAGGATATTCCTGAAAAGAACTATCGTCCTTCAAGGACATTCCTGAAAAGGACTATCGTCCTTAAAGGACATTCCTGAAAAGGTTTATCGTCCTTCAATAGTCCTTTAATGACATTCCTAAAAAGGACTATCGTCCTTCAAGGACATTCCTGAAAAGGACTATCGTCCTTAAAGGACATTCCTGAAAAGGTTTATCGTCCTTCAATAGTCCTTTAATGACATTCCTGAAAAGGACTATCGTCCTTCAAGGATATTCCTGAAAAAGACAATCGTCCTTCAAAAATACTCCTGATAAGGACTTTTGTCCTGCAAGGATATTCCTGAAAAGGACTATCGTCTTTCAAGGACATTCCTGAAAAGGGCTATCGTCCTTCAAGGATATTCCTGAAAAGGACTCTCGTCCTTCAAGGACATTCCTGAAAAGGACTATCGTCCTTAAAGGACATTCCTGAAAAGGTTTGTCGTCCTTCAATAGTCCTTTAATGACATTCCTGAAAAGGACTATCGTCCTTCAAGGATATTCCTGAAAAGGACTATCATTCTTCAAAGATTGTCCTGAAAAGGACTATCGTCCTTAAAGGATATTCCTGAAAAGGACTATCGTCCTTCAAGGATATTCCTGAAAAGGACTATCATCCTGCAAGGATATTCCTGAAAAGGACTATCGTCCTTTAAGGATATTTCTGAAAAGGACTATCGTCCATCAACGATATTCCTAAAAGGAACTATCGTCCTTGAAGGATATTCCTTAAAAAGACTATTGTCCTTCAAGTATATTCCTAAAAAGGACTATCGTCCTTCAAGGATATTCCTTAAAAGGACTATCGTCCTTAAAGGACATTCCTGAAAGGGACTAACGTCCTTCAAGGATATTCCTGAAAAGGACTATCGTCCTTCAAGGACATTCCTGAAAAGGACTATCACCCTTCAAGGATATTCCTGAAAAAGACAATCGTCCATCAAGGACATTCCTGAAAAGGACTATCGTCCTTAAAGGACATTCCTGAAAAGGTCTATCGTCTTTCAAGGATATTCCTGAAAAAGACAATCGTCCTTCAAGGATATTCCTGAAAAGGACTATCGTCCATCAAGGATATTCCTTAAAGGAACTATCGTCTTTCAAGGATATTCCTGAAAAGGATTATTGTTTATCAAGGATATTCCTGAAAAGGACTATAGTCCTTCAAAGATATTCCTGAAAAAGACTATCGTCCTCGAAACGTAGTCCTGAAAAGGACTATCGTTCTTCAAGTATATTCCTGAAAAGGACTATTGTCCTTCAAGGACATTCCTGTAAAGGACTATCGTCCTTCAAGGATATTCCTGAAAAGGACTATCGTCCTTCAAGGATATTCCTGAAAAAGACTATCGTCCATCAAGGATATTCCTGAAAGGGACTATCGTCCATCAAGGATATTCCTGAAAGGGACTGTCGTCCTTCAAGGATATTCCTGAAATGGACTATCATCCTTCAAGGATATTCCTGAAAAGGACTATCATCCTTCAAAGATTGTCCTGAAAAGGTCTATCGTCCGTCAAGGATATTCTTGAAAAAGACTATCGTCCTTCAAGGATATTCCTGAAAAGGACTATCGTCCTCGAAACGTAGTCCTGAAAAGGACTATCATCCTTCAAAGATACTCCTGAAAAAGACAATCGTCCTTCAAGGACATTCCTGAAAAGGACTATCGTCCTTAAAGGACATTCTTGAAAAGGTCTATCGTCCTTCAAGGATATTCCTGAAAAAGACAATCGTCCTTCAAGGATATTCCTGAAAAGGTCTATCGTCCATCAATGATATTCCTTAAAGGAACTATCGTCCTTCAAGGATATTCCTGAAAAGGATTATTGTCCATCAAGGATATTCCTGAAAAGGACTATAGTCCTTCAAGGATAGTCCTGAAAAAGACTATCGTCCTCGAAACGTAGTCCTGAAAAGGACTATCGTTCTTCAAGGATATTCCTGAAAAGGACTATTGTCCTTCAAGGACATTCCTGTAAAGGACTATCGTCCTTCAAGAATATTCTTGAAAAAGACTATCGTCCTTCAAGGATATTCCTGAAAAGGACTATCGTCCTCGAAACGTAGTCCTGAAAAGGACTATCATCCTTCAAAGATACTCCTGAAAAGGACTATCATCCCTCAAGGATATTCCTGAAAAGGACTATCGTCCTTCAAGGATATTCCTGAAAAGGACTATCATCCTGCAAGGATATTCCTGAAAAGGACTATCGTCCTTTAAGGATATTTCTGAAAAGGACTATCGTCCATCAACGATATTCCTAAAAGGAACTATCGTCCTTGAAGGATATTCCTGAAAAAGACTTTTGTCCTTCAAGGATATTCTTAAAAAGGACTATCGTCCTTCAAGGATATTCCTGAAAAGGACTATCGTTCTTCAAAGATATTCCTAAAAAAGACAATCGTCCTTCAAGGATATTCCTGAAAAGGACTATCATCCTTCAAAAATTCTCCTGAAAAGGACTATCTTTCTCGAAACGTAGTCCTGAAAAGAACTATCATCCTTCAAGGATATTCCTGAAAAAGACAGTCGTCCTTCAAGGATATTCCTGAAAAGGACTATCATCCTTCAAAGATACTCCTGAAAAGGACTATCGTCCTTCAAAGATACTCCTGATAAGGACTATTGTCCTTCAAGGATATTCCTGAAAAGGACTATCGTCCTCAAAGGACATTCCTGAAAGGGACTATCGTCCTTCAAGGATACTCCTGATAATGACTATTGTCCTTCAAGGATATTCCTGAAAAGGACTATCGTTCTTCAAAGATATTCCTAAAAAAGACAATCGTCCTTCAAGGATATTCCTGAAAAGGACTATCATCCTTCAAAAATTCTCCTGAAAAGGACTATCTTTCTCGAAACGTAGTCCTGAAAAGAACTATCATCCTTCAAGGATATTCCTGAAAAAGACAGTCGTCCTTCAAGGATATTCCTGAAAAGGACTATCATCCTTCAAAGATACTCCTGAAAAGGACTATCGTCCTTCAAAGATACTCCTGATAAGGACTATTGTCCTTCAAGGATATTCCTGAAAAGACTATCGTCCTTCAAGGATATTCCTGAAAAGGACTATCATCCTTCAAAAATTCTCCTGAAAAGGACTATCTTTCTCGAAACGTAGTCCTGAAAAGAACTATCATCCTTCAAGGATATTCCTGAAAAAGACAGTCGTCCTTCAAGGATATTCCTGAAAAGGACTATCATCCTTCAAAGATACTCCTGAAAAGGACTATCGTCCTTCAAAGATACTCCTGATAAGGACTATCGTCCTTCAAGGATATTCCTGAAAAGGTCTATCGTCCTTCAAGGATATTCCTGAAAAAGACAATCGTCCTTCAAGGATATTCCTGAAAAAGACATTCGTCCTTCAAGGTCATTCCTGAAAAGGACTATCGTCCTTAAAGGACATTCCTGAAAAGGACTATCGTCCTTCAAGGATATTCCTGAAAAGGACTATCGTCCTTCAAGGATATTCCTGAAAAGGACTATCATCCTTCAAAAATTCTCCTGAAAAGGACTATCTTTCTCGAAACGTAGTCCTGAAAAGAACTATCATCCTTCAAGGATATTCCTGAAAAAGACAGTCGTCCTTCAAGGATATTCCTGAAAAGGACTATCATCCTTCAAAGATACTCCTGAAAAGGACTATCGTCCTTCAAAGATACTCCTGATAAGGACTATTGTCCTTCAAGGATATTCCTGAAAAGGACTATCGTCCTCAAAGGACATTCCTGAAAGGGACTATCGTCCTTCAAGGATATTACTGAAAAGGTCTATCGTCCTTCAAGGATATTCCTGAAAAAGACAATCGTCCTTCAAGGATATTCCTGAAAAAGACATTCGTCCTTCAAGGTCATTCCTGAAAAGGACTATCGTCCTTAAAGGACATTCCTGAAAAGGACTATCGTCCTTAAAGGACATTCCTGAAAAGGTCTATCGTCCTTCAAGGATATTCCTGAAAAAGACAATCGTCCTTCAAGGATATTCCTGAAAAAGACAATCGTCTTTCAAGGATATTCCAGAAAAAAAACTATCGTCCTCGAAACGTAGTCCTGAAAAGGACTATCGTTTTTCAAGGATATTCCAAAAAAGGACTGTCGTCCTTCAAAGATATTCCTGAAAAGGACTATCGTCCTCGAAACGTAGACCTGAAAAGGACTATCATCCTTCAAGGATATTCCTGAAAAAGATAGTCGTCCTTCAAGGATATTCCTGAATAGGACTATCATCCTTCAAAGATACTCCTGAAAAGGATTATTGTCCATCAAGGATATTCCTGAAAAGGACTATAGTCCTTCAAGGATATTCCTAAAAAAAAACTATCGTCCTCGAAACGTAGTCCTGAAAAGGACTATCGTTCTTCAAGGATATTCCAAAAAAGGACTGTCGTCCCTCAAAGATATTCCTGAAAAGGACTATCGTCCTCGAAACGTAGTCCTGAAAAGGACTATCATCCTTTAAGGATATTCCTGAAAAAGATAGTCATCCTTCAAGGATATTCCTGTAATGGACAATCGTCCTTCAAGCACTTTCCTGCAAAGGACTATCGTCCTTAAAGGAAATTCCGGAAAAAGTCTATCGTCCTTCAAAAATACTCCTGATAAGGACTATTGTCCTTCAAGGATATTCCTGAAAAGGACTATCGTCTTTCAAGGACATTCCTGAAAAGGGCTATCGTCCTTCAAGGATATTCCTGAAAAGAACTATCGTCCTTCAAGGACATTCCTGAAAAGGACTATCGTCCTTAAAGGACATTCCTGAAAGGGACTATCGTCCTTCAAGGATATTCCTGAAAAGGACTATCGTCCTTCAAGGACATTCCTGAAAAGGACTATCACCCTTCAAGGATATTCCTGAAAAATACAATCGTCCTTCAAGGACATTCCTGAAAAGGACTATCGTCCTTAAAGGACATTCTTGAAAAGGTCTATCGTCCTTCAAGGATATTCCTGAAAAAGACAATCGTCCTTCAAGGATATTCCTGAAAAGGTCTATCGTCCATCAATGATATTCCTCCTGATAAGGACTATTGTCCTTCAAGGATATTCCTGAAAAGGACTATCGTCCTCAAAGGACATTCCTGAAAGGGACTATCGTCCTTCAAGGATACTCCTGATAATGACTATTGTCCTTCAAGGATATTCCTGAAAAGGACTATCGTTCTTCAAAGATATTCCTAAAAAAGACAATCGTCCTTCAAGGATATTCCTGAAAAGGACTATCATCCTTCAAAAATTCTCCTGAAAAGGACTATCTTTCTCGAAACGTAGTCCTGAAAAGAACTATCATCCTTCAAGGATATTCCTGAAAAAGACAGTCGTCCTTCAAGGATATTCCTGAAAAGGACTATCATCCTTCAAAGATACTCCTGAAAAGGACTATCGTCCTTCAAAGATACTCCTGATAAGGACTATTGTCCTTCAAGGATATTCCTGAAAAGACTATCGTCCTTCAAGGATATTCCTGAAAAGGACTATCATCCTTCAAAAATTCTCCTGAAAAGGACTATCTTTCTCGAAACGTAGTCCTGAAAAGAACTATCATCCTTCAAGGATATTCCTGAAAAAGACAGTCGTCCTTCAAGGATATTCCTGAAAAGGACTATCATCCTTCAAAGATACTCCTGAAAAGGACTATCGTCCTTCAAAGATACTCCTGATAAGGACTATCGTCCTTCAAGGATATTCCTGAAAAGGTCTATCGTCCTTCAAGGATATTCCTGAAAAAGACAATCGTCCTTCAAGGATATTCCTGAAAAAGACATTCGTCCTTCAAGGTCATTCCTGAAAAGGACTATCGTCCTTAAAGGACATTCCTGAAAAGGACTATCGTCCTTCAAGGATATTCCTGAAAAGGACTATCGTCCTTCAAGGATATTCCTGAAAAGGACTATCATCCTTCAAAAATTCTCCTGAAAAGGACTATCTTTCTCGAAACGTAGTCCTGAAAAGAACTATCATCCTTCAAGGATATTCCTGAAAAAGACAGTCGTCCTTCAAGGATATTCCTGAAAAGGACTATCATCCTTCAAAGATACTCCTGAAAAGGACTATCGTCCTTCAAAGATACTCCTGATAAGGAATATTGTCCTTCAAGGATATTCCTGAAAGGGACTATCGTCCTTCAAGGATATTCCTGAAAAAGACAATCGTCCTTCAAGGATATTCCTGAAAAGGACTATCATCCTTCAAAAATTCTCCTGAAAAGGACTATCTTTCTCGAAACGTAGTCCTGAAAAGAACTATCATCCTTCAAGGATATTCCTGAAAAAGACAGTCGTCCTTCAAGGATATTCCTGAAAAGGACTATCATCCTTCAAAGATACTCCTGAAAAGGACTATCGTCCTTCAAAGATACTCCTGATAAGGACTATTGTCCTTCAAGGATATTCCTGAAAAGGACTATCGTCCTCAAAGGACATTCCTGAAAGGGACTATCGTCCTTCAAGGATATTCCTGAAAAGGTCTATCGTCCTTCAAGGATATTCCTGAAAAAGACAATCGTCCTTCAAGGATATTCCTGAAAAAGACATTCGTCCTTCAAGGTCATTCCTGAAAAGGACTATCGTCCTTAAAGGACATTCCTGAAAAGGACTATCGTCCTTAAAGGACATTCCTGAAAAGGTCTATCGTCCTTCAAGGATATTCCTGAAAAAGACAATCGTCCTTCAAGGATATTCCTGAAAAAGACAATCGTCTTTCAAGGATATTCCAGAAAAAAAACTATCGTCCTCGAAACGTAGTCCTGAAAAGGACTATCGTTTTTCAAGGATATTCCAAAAAAGGACTGTCGTCCTTCAAAGATATTCCTGAAAAGGACTATCGTCCTCGAAACGTAGACCTGAAAAGGACTATCATCCTTCAAGGATATTCCTGAAAAAGATAGTCGTCCTTCAAGGATATTCCTGAATAGGACTATCATCCTTCAAAGATACTCCTGAAAAGGATTATTGTCCATCAAGGATATTCCTGAAAAGGACTATAGTCCTTCAAGGATATTCCTAAAAAAAAACTATCGTCCTCGAAACGTAGTCCTGAAAAGGACTATCGTTCTTCAAGGATATTCCAAAAAAGGACTGTCGTCCCTCAAAGATATTCCTGAAAAGGACTATCGTCCTCGAAACGTAGTCCTGAAAAGGACTATCATCCTTTAAGGATATTCCTGAAAAAGATAGTCATCCTTCAAGGATATTCCTGTAATGGACAATCGTCCTTCAAGCACTTTCCTGCAAAGGACTATCGTCCTTAAAGGAAATTCCGGAAAAAGTCTATCGTCCTTCAAAAATACTCCTGATAAGGACTATTGTCCTTCAAGGATATTCCTGAAAAGGACTATCGTCTTTCAAGGACATTCCTGAAAAGGGCTATCGTCCTTCAAGGATATTCCTGAAAAGAACTATCGTCCTTCAAGGACATTCCTGAAAAGGACTATCGTCCTTAAAGGACATTCCTGAAAAGGTTTATCGTCCTTCAATAGTCCTTTAATGACATTCCTAAAAAGGACTATCGTCCTTCAAGGACATTCCTGAAAAGGACTATCGTCCTTAAAGGACATTCCTGAAAAGGTTTATCGTCCTTCAATAGTCCTTTAATGACATTCCTGAAAAGGACTATCGTCCTTCAAGGATATTCCTGAAAAAGACAATCGTCCTTCAAAAATACTCCTGATAAGGACTTTTGTCCTGCAAGGATATTCCTGAAAAGGACTATCGTCTTTCAAGGACATTCCTGAAAAGGGCTATCGTCCTTCAAGGATATTCCTGAAAAGGACTCTCGTCCTTCAAGGACATTCCTGAAAAGGACTATCGTCCTTAAAGGACATTCCTGAAAAGGTTTGTCGTCCTTCAATAGTCCTTTAATGACATTCCTGAAAAGGACTATCGTCCTTCAAGGATATTCCTGAAAAGGACTATCATTCTTCAAAGATTGTCCTGAAAAGGACTATCGTCCTTAAAGGATATTCCTGAAAAGGACTATCGTCCTTCAAGGATATTCCTGAAAAGGACTATCATCCTGCAAGGATATTCCTGAAAAGGACTATCGTCCTTTAAGGATATTTCTGAAAAGGACTATCGTCCATCAACGATATTCCTAAAAGGAACTATCGTCCTTGAAGGATATTCCTTAAAAAGACTATTGTCCTTCAAGTATATTCCTAAAAAGGACTATCGTCCTTCAAGGATATTCCTTAAAAGGACTATCGTCCTTAAAGGACATTCCTGAAAGGGACTAACGTCCTTCAAGGATATTCCTGAAAAGGACTATCGTCCTTCAAGGACATTCCTGAAAAGGACTATCACCCTTCAAGGATATTCCTGAAAAAGACAATCGTCCATCAAGGACATTCCTGAAAAGGACTATCGTCCTTAAAGGACATTCCTGAAAAGGTCTATCGTCTTTCAAGGATATTCCTGAAAAAGACAATCGTCCTTCAAGGATATTCCTGAAAAGGACTATCGTCCATCAAGGATATTCCTTAAAGGAACTATCGTCTTTCAAGGATATTCCTGAAAAGGATTATTGTTTATCAAGGATATTCCTGAAAAGGACTATAGTCCTTCAAAGATATTCCTGAAAAAGACTATCGTCCTCGAAACGTAGTCCTGAAAAGGACTATCGTTCTTCAAGTATATTCCTGAAAAGGACTATTGTCCTTCAAGGACATTCCTGTAAAGGACTATCGTCCTTCAAGGATATTCCTGAAAAGGACTATCGTCCTTCAAGGATATTCCTGAAAAAGACTATCGTCCATCAAGGATATTCCTGAAAGGGACTATCGTCCATCAAGGATATTCCTGAAAGGGACTGTCGTCCTTCAAGGATATTCCTGAAATGGACTATCATCCTTCAAGGATATTCCTGAAAAGGACTATCATCCTTCAAAGATTGTCCTGAAAAGGTCTATCGTCCGTCAAGGATATTCTTGAAAAAGACTATCGTCCTTCAAGGATATTCCTGAAAAGGACTATCGTCCTCGAAACGTAGTCCTGAAAAGGACTATCATCCTTCAAAGATACTCCTGAAAAAGACAATCGTCCTTCAAGGATATTCCTGAAAAGGACTATCGTCCTTCAAGGATATTCCTGAAAAGGACTATCATCGTGCAAGGATATTCCTGAAAAGGACTATCGTCGTTTAAGGATATTTCTGAAAAGGACTATCGTCCATCAACGATATTCCTAAAAGGAACTATCGTCCTTGAAGGATATTCCTGAAAAAGACTATTGTCCTTCAAGGATATTCCTAAAAAGGACTATCGTCCTTAAAGGACATTCCTGAAAGGGACTATCGTCCTTCAAGGATATTCCTGAAAAGGACTATCGTCCTTCAAGGACATTCCTGAAAAGGACTATCACCCTTCAAGGATATTCCTGAAAAAGACAATCGTCCTTCAAGGACATTCCTGAAAAGGACTATCGTCCATCAATGATATTCCTTAAAGGAACTATCGTCCTTCAAGGATATTCCTGAAAAGGATTATTGTCCATCAAGGATATTCCTGAAAAGGACTATAGTCCTTCAAGGATAGTCCTGAAAAAGACTATCGTCCTCGAAACGTAGTCCTGAAAAGGACTATCGTTCTTCAAGGATATTCCTGAAAAGGACTATTGTCCTTCAAGGACATTCCTGTAAAGGACTATCGTCCTTCAAGAATATTCTTGAAAAAGACTATCGTCCTTCAAGGATATTCCTGAAAAGGACTATCGTCCTCGAAACGTAGTCCTGAAAAGGACTATCATCCTTCAAAGATACTCCTGAAAAAGACAATCGTCCTTCAAAAATATTCCTGAAAAGGACTATCGTCCTTCAAGGATATTCCTGAAAAGGACTATCATCCTGCAAGGATATTCCTGAAAAGGACTATCGTCCTTTAAGGATATTTCTGAAAAGGACTATCGTCCATCAACGATATTCCTAAAAGGAACTATCGTCCTTGAAGGATATTCCTGAAAAAGACTTTTGTCCTTCAAGGATATTCTTAAAAAGGACTATCGTCCTTCAAGGATATTCCTGAAAAGGACTATCGTCCTTCAAGGACATTCCTGAAAAGGACTATCACCCTTCAAGGATATTCCTGAAAAAGACAATCGTCCTTCAAGGACATTCCTGAAAAGGTCTATCGTCCTTCAAGGATATTCCTGAAAAATACAATCGTCCTTCAAGGATATTCCTGAAAAGGACTATCGTCCATCAAGGATATTCCTGAAAGGAACTATCGTCCTTCAAGGATATTCCTGAAAAGGATTATTGTCCATCAAGGATATTCCTGAAAAGGACTATAGTCCTTCAAGGATATTCCTGAAAAAGACTATCGTCCTCGAAACGTAGTCCTGAAAAGGACTATCGTCCTTCAAGGATATTCCTGAAAAGGACTATCGTTCTTTAAGGATATTCCTGAAAAAGACTATCGTCTTTCAAAGATACTCCTGATAAGGACTATAGTCCTTCAAGGATATTCCTGAAAAAGATAGTCATCCTTCAAGGATATTCCTGAATAGGATTATCATCCTTCAAAGATACTCCTGAAAAGAACTATCGTCCTTCAAAAATACTCTTGATAAGGACTATTGTCGTTCAAGGATATTCCTGAAAAGGACTATCGTCCTTCAAGGACATTTCTGAAAAGGACTATCGTCCTTAAAGGACATTCCTGAAAAGGTCTATCGTCCTTCAATTGTCCTTTAATGACATTCCTGAAAAGGACTATCGTACTTCAAGGATATTCCTGAAAAGGACTATCCTCCATCAAGGATATTCCTGAAAGGGACTATCGTCCATCAAGGATATTCCTGAAAGGGACTATCGTCCTTCAAGGATATTCCTGAAAAGGACTAACATCCTTCAAAGATACTCCTGAAACGGACTATCGTCCTTCAAAGATACTCCTGATAAGGACTATTGTCCTTCAAGGATATTCCTGAAAAAGACAATCGTCCTTTAAGGATATTCCTGAAAAGGACTATCGTCCATCAAGGATATTCCTGAAAAGGACTATCGTCCATCAGGGATATTCCTGAAAGGGACTATCGTCCTTCAAGGACATTCCTGATAAGGACTATCGTCCTTAAAAGACATTCCTGAAAAGGACTATCGTCCTTAAAGGACATTTCTGAAAAGGTCTATCGTCCTTCAATAGTCCTTTAATGACATTCCTGAAACAGACTATCATCCTTCAAGGATATTCCTGAAAAGGACTATCTTCCTTCAAGGATATTCCTGAAAAAGACAATCGTCCTTCAAGGATATTCCTGAAAAGGACTATCGTCCTTCAAGAATATTCCTGAAAAGGACTATCATCCTTCAAGTATATTCCTGAAAAGGACTATCGTCCTTCAAGGATATTCCTGAAAAGGACTATCGTCCTTCAAGGACATTTCTGACAAGGACTATCGTCCTTAAAGGACATTCCTGAAAAGGTCTATCGTCCTTCAATTGTCCTTTAATGACATTCCTGAAAAGGACTATCGTACTTCAAGGATATTCCTGAAAAGGACTATCCTCCATCAAGGATATTCCTGAAAGGGACTATCGTCCATCAAGGATATTCCTGAAAGGGACTATCGTCCTTCAAGGATATTCCTGAAAAGGACTATCGTTCTTCAAAGATATTCCTAAAAAAGACAATCGTCCTTCAAGGATATTCCTGAAAAGGACTATCATCCTTCAAAAATTCTCCTGAAAAGGACTATCTTTCTCGAAACGTAGTCCTGAAAAGAACTATCGTCCTTCAAGGACATTCCTGAAAAGGACTATCGTCCTTAAAGGACATTCCTGAAAAGGTTTATCGTCCTTCAATAGTCCTTTAATGACATTCCTAAAAAGGACTATCGTCCTTCAAGGACATTCCTGAAAAGGACTATCGTCCTTAAAGGACATTCCTGAAAAGGTTTATCGTCCTTCAATAGTCCTTTAATGACATTCCTGAAAAGGACTATCGTCCTTCAAGGATATTCCTGAAAAAGACAATCGTCCTTCAAAAATACTCCTGATAAGGACTATTGTCCTGCAAGGATATTCCTGAAAAGGACTATCGTCTTTCAAGGACATTCCTGAAAAGGGCTATCGTCCTTCAAGGATATTCCTGAAAAGGACTATCGTTCATCAAGGATATTCCTGAAAGGAACTATCGTCCTTCAAGGATATTCCTGAAAAGGATTATTGTCCATCAAGGATATTCCTGAAAAGGACTATAGTCCTTCAAGGATATTCCTGAAAAAGACTATCGTCCTCGAAACGTAGTCCTGAAAAGGACTATCGTCCTTCAAGGATATTCCTGAAAAGGACTATCGTCCTGCAAGGATATTCCTGAAAAAGACTATCGTCTTTCAAAGATACTCCTGATAAGGACTATAGTCCTTCAAGGATATTCCTGAAAAGGACTATCGTTCATCAAGGATATTCCTGAAAGGAACTATCGTCCTTCAAGGATATTCCTGAATAGGATTATCATCCTTCAAAGATACTCCTGAAAAGAACTATCGTCCTTCAAAAATACTCTTGATAAGGACTATTGTCGTTCAAGGATATTCCTGAAAAGGACTATCGTCCTTCAAGGACATTTCTGAAAAGGACTATCGTCCTTAAAGGACATTCCTGAAAAGGTCTATCGTCCTTCAATTGTCCTTTAATGACATTCCTGAAAAGGACTATCGTACTTCAAGGATATTCCTGAAAAGGACTATCCTCCATCAAGGATATTCCTGAAAGGGACTATCGTCCATCAAGGATATTCCTGAAAGGGACTATCGTCCTTCAAGGATATTCCTGAAAAGGACTAACATCCTTCAAAGATACTCCTGAAACGGACTATCGTCCTTCAAAGATACTCCTGATAAGGACTATTGTCCTTCAAGGATATTCCTGAAAAAGACAATCGTCCTTTAAGGATATTCCTGAAAAGGACTATCGTCCATCAAGGATATTCCTGAAAAGGACTATCGTCCATCAGGGATATTCCTGAAAGGGACTATCGTCCTTCAAGGACATTCCTGATAAGGACTATCGTCCTTAAAAGACATTCCTGAAAAGGACTATCGTCCTTAAAGGACATTTCTGAAAAGGTCTATCGTCCTTCAATAGTCCTTTAATGACATTCCTGAAACAGACTATCATCCTTCAAGGATATTCCTGAAAAGGACTATCTTCCTTCAAGGATATTCCTGAAAAAGACAATCGTCCTTCAAGGATATTCCTGAAAAGGACTATCGTCCTTCAAGAATATTCCTGAAAAGGACTATCATCCTTCAAGTATATTCCTGAAAAGGACTATCGTCCTTCAAGGATATTCCTGAAAAGGACTATCGTCCTTCAAGGACATTTCTGAAAAGGACTATCGTCCTTAAAGGACATTCCTGAAAAGGTCTATCGTCCTTCAATTGTCCTTTAATGACATTCCTGAAAAGGACTATCGTACTTCAAGGATATTCCTGAAAAGGACTATCCTCCATCAAGGATATTCCTGAAAGGGACTATCGTCCATCAAGGATATTCCTGAAAGGGACTATCGTCCTTCAAGGATATTCCTGAAAAGGACTATCGTTCTTCAAAGATATTCCTAAAAAAGACAATCGTCCTTCAAGGATATTCCTGAAAAGGACTATCATCCTTCAAAAATTCTCCTGAAAAGGACTATCTTTCTCGAAACGTAGTCCTGAAAAGAACTATCGTCCTTCAAGGACATTCCTGAAAAGGACTATCGTCCTTAAAGGACATTCCTGAAAAGGTTTATCGTCCTTCAATAGTCCTTTAATGACATTCCTAAAAAGGACTATCGTCCTTCAAGGACATTCCTGAAAAGGACTATCGTCCTTAAAGGACATTCCTGAAAAGGTTTATCGTCCTTCAATAGTCCTTTAATGACATTCCTGAAAAGGACTATCGTCCTTCAAGGATATTCCTGAAAAAGACAATCGTCCTTCAAAAATACTCCTGATAAGGACTATTGTCCTGCAAGGATATTCCTGAAAAGGACTATCGTCTTTCAAGGACATTCCTGAAAAGGGCTATCGTCCTTCAAGGATATTCCTGAAAAGGACTCTCGTCCTTCAAGGACATTCCTGAAAAGGACTATCGTCCTTAAAGGACATTCCTGAAAAGGTTTATCGTCCTTCAATAGTCCTTTAATGACATTCCTGAAAAGGACTATCGTCCTTCAAGGATATTCCTGAAAAGGACTATCGTCCTTCAAGGATATTCCTGAAAAGGACTATCATTCTTCAAAGATTGTCCTGAAAAGGACTATCGTCCTTAAAGGATATTCCTGAAAAGGACTATCGTCCTTCAAGGATATTCCTGAAAAGGACTATCATCCTGCAAGGATATTCCTGAAAAGGACTATCGTCCTTTAAGGATATTTCTGAAAAGGACTATCGTCCATCAACGATATTCCTAAAAGGAACTATCGTCTTTGAAGGATATTCCTTAAAAAGACTATTGTCCTTGAAGTATATTCGTAAAAAGGACTATCGTCCTTCAAGGATATTCCTTAAAAGGACTATCGTCCTTAAAGGACATTCCTGAAAGGGACTAACGTCCTTCAAGGATATTCCTGAAAAGGACTATCGTCCTTCAAGGACATTCCTGAAAAGGACTATCACCCTTCAAGGATATTCCTGAAAAAGACAATCGTCCTTCAAGGACATTCCTGAAAAGGACTATCGTCCTTAAAGGACATTCCTGAAAAGGTCTATCGTCTTTCAAGGATATTCCTGAAAAAGACAATCGTCCTTCAAGGATATTCCTGAAAAGGACTATCGTCCATCAAGGATATTCCTTAAAGGAACTATAGTCCTTCAAGGATATTACTGAAAAGGATTATTGTTTATCAAGGATATTCCTGAAAAGGACTATAGTCCTTCAAAGATATTCCTGAAAAAGACTATCGTCCTCGAAACGTAGTCCTGAAAAGGACTATCGTTCTTCAAGGATATTCCTGAAAAAGACTATTGTCCTTCAAGGACATTCCTGTAAAGGACTATCGTCCTTCAAGGATATTCCTGAAAAGGACTATCGTCCTTCAAGGATATTCCTGAAAAAGACTATCGTCCATCAAGGATATTCCTGAAAGGGACTATCGTCCATCAAGGATATTCCTGAAAGGGACTGTCGTCCTTCAAGGATATTCCTGAAATGGACTATCATCCTTCAAGGATATTCCTGAAAAGGACTATCATCCTTCAAAGATTGTCCTGAAAAGGTCTATCGTCCGTCAAGGATATTCTTGAAAAAGACTATCGTCCTTCAAGGATATTCCTGAAAAGGACTATCGTCCTTCAAGGATAATCTAAAAAAAGGACTATCATCCTTCAAAGATACTCCTGAAAAGGACTATCGTCCTTCAAGAATATTCTTGAAAAACACTATCGTCCTTCAAGGATATTCCTGAAAAGGACTATCGTCCTCGAAACGTAGTCCTGAAAAGGACTATCATCCTTCAAAGATACTCCTGAAAAAGACAATCGTCCTTCAAGGATATTCCTGAAAAGGACTATCGTCCTTCAAGGATATTCCTGAAAAGGACTATCATCGTGCAAGGATATTCCTGAAAAGGACTATCGTCGTTTAAGGATATTTCTGAAAAGGACTATCGTCCATCAACGATATTCCTAAAAGGAACTATCGTCCTTGAAGGATATTCCTGAAAAAGACTATTGTCCTTCAAGGATATTCCTAAAAAGGACTATCGTCCTTAAAGGACATTCCTGAAAAGGACTATCACCCTTCAAGGATATTCCTGAAAAAGACAATCGTCCTTCAAGGACATTCCTGAAAAGGACTATCGTCCTTAAAGGACATTCCTGAAAAGGTCTATCGTCCTTCAAGGATATTCCTGAAAAAGACAATCGTCCTTCAAGGATATTCCTGAAAAGGTCTATCGTCCATCAATGATATTCCTTAAAGGAACTATCGTCCTTCAAGGATATTCCTGAAAAGGATTATTGTCCATCAAGGATATTCCTGAAAAGGACTATAGTCCTTCAAGGATAGTCCTGAAAAAGACTATCGTCCTCGAAACGTAGTCCTGAAAAGGACTATCGTTCTTCAAGGATATTCCTGAAAAGGACTATTGTCCTTCAAGGACATTCCTGTAAAGGACTATCGTCCTTCAAGAATATTCTTGAAAAAGACTATCGTCCTTCAAGGATATTCCTGAAAAGGACTATCGTCCTCGAAACGTAGTCCTGAAAAGGACTATCATCCTTCAAAGATACTCCTGAAAAAGACAATCGTCCTTCAAGGATATTCCTGAAAAGGACTATCGTCCTTCAAGGATATTCCTGAAAAGGACTATCATCCTGCAAGGATATTCCTGAAAAGGACTATCGTCCTTTAAGGATATTTCTGAAAAGGACTATCGTCCATCAACGATATTCCTAAAAGGAACTATCGTCCTTGAAGGATATTCCTGTAAAAGACCTTTGTCCTTCAAGGATATTCTTAAAAAGGACTATCGTCCTTCAAGGATATTTCTGAAAAGGACTATCGTCCATCAACGATATTCCTAAAAGGAACTATCGTCCTTGAAGGATATTCCTGTAAAAGACCTTTGTCCTTCAAGGATATTCTTAAAAAGGACTATCGTCCTTCAAGGACATTCCTGAAAAGGACTATCACCCTTCAAGGATATTCCTGAAAAAGACAATCGTCCTTCAAGGACATTACTGAAAAGGTCTATCGTCCTTCAAGGATATTCCTGAAAAGGACTATCGTCCATCAAGGATATTCCTGAAAGGAACTATCGTCCTTCAAGGATATTCCTGAAAAGGATTATTGTCCATCAAGGATATTCCTGAAAAGGACTATAGTCCTTCAAGGATATTCCTGAAAAAGACTATCGTCCTCGAAACGTAGTCCTGAAAAGGACTATCGTCCTTCAAGGATATTCCTGAAAAGGACTATCGTCCTGCAAGGATATTCCTGAAAAAGACTATCGTCTTTCAAAGATACTCCTGATAAGGACTATAGTCCTTCAAGGATATTCCTGAAAAAGATAGTCATCCTTCAAGGATATTCCTGAATAGGATTATCATCCTTCAAAGATACTCCTGAAAAGAACTATCGTCCTTCAAAAATACTCTTGATAAGGACTATTGTCCTTCAAGGATATTCCTGAAAAGGACTATCGTCCTTCAAGGACATTTCTGAAAAGGACTATCGTCCTTAAAGGACATTCCTGAAAAGGTCTATCGTCCTTCAATTGTCCTTTAATGACATTCCTGAAAAGGACTATCGTACTTCAAGGATATTCCTGAAAAGGACTATCCTCCATCAAGGATATTCCTGAAAGGGACTATCGTCCATCAAGGATATTCCTGAAAGGGACTATCGTCCTTCAAGGATATTCCTGAAAAGGACTATCATCCTTCAAAGATACTCCTGAAACGGACTTATCGTCCTTCAAAGATACTCCTGAAAAGGACTATCGTCCTTCAAGGATATTCCTGAAAAAGACAATCGTTCTTTAAGGATATTCCTGAAAAGGACTATCGTCCATCAAGGATATTCCTGAAAAGGACTATCGTCCATCAGGGATATTCCTGAAAGGGACTATCGTCCTTCAAGGACATTCCTGATAAGGACTATCGTCCTTCAAGAATATTCCTGAAAAGGACTATCGTCCTTCAAGGATATTCCTGAAAAGGACTATCGTCCTTAAAAGACATTCCTGAAAAGGACTATCGTCCTTAAAGGACATTTCTGAAAAGGTCTATCGTCCTTCAATAGTCCTTTAATGACATTCCTGAAAAAGACTATAATCCTTCAAGGATATTCCTGAAAAGGACTATCTTCCTTCAAGGATATTCCTGAAAAAGACAATCGTCCTTCAAGGATATTCCTGAAAAGGACTATCGTCCTTCAAGAATATTCCTGAAAAGGACTATCATCCTTCAAGTATATTCCTGAAAAGGACTATCGTCCTTCAAGGATATTCCTGAAAAGGACTATCGTCCTTCAAGGATATTCCTGAAAAAGAAAATCGTCCTTCAAGGACATTCCTGAAAAGGTCTATCGTCCTTCAAGGATATTCCTGAAAAAGACAATCGTCCTTCAAGGATATTCCTGAAAAAGACAATCGTCTTTCAAGGATATTCCAGAAAAAAAACTATCGTCCTCGAAACGTAGTCCTGAAAAGGACTATCGTTCTTCAAGGATATTCCAAAAAAGGACTATCGTCCTTCAAGGATATTCCTGAAAAAGACTATCGTCCTCGAAACGTAGTCCTGAAAAGGACTATCATCCTTCAAGGATATTCCTGAAAAAGATAGTCGTCCTTCAAGGATATTCCTGAATAGGACTATCATCCTTCAAAGATACTCCTGAAAAGAACTATCGTCCTTCAAAGATACTCCTGATAAGGACTATTGTCCTTCAAGGATATTCCTGAAAAGGACTATCGTCCTTCAAGGACATTCCTGAAAAGGACTATCGTCCTTAAAGGACATTCCTGAAAAGGTCTATCGTCCTTCAATAGTCCTTTAATGACATTCCTGAAAAGGACTATCGTCCATCAAGGACATTCCTGAAAAGGACTATCTTCCTTCAAGGATATTCCTGAAAAAGACCATCGTCCTTCAAGGATATTCCTATAAAGGACTATCGTCCTTCAAGGATATTCCTGAAAAGGACTATCATCCTTCAAGGATATTCCTGAATAGGACTATCGTCCTTCAAGGATATTCCTGAAAAGGACTATCGTCCTTCAAGGACATTCCTGAAAAGGTCTATCGTCCTTCAATAGTCCTTTAATGACATTCCTGAAAAGGACTATCATCCTTCAAGGACATTCCTGAAAAGGACTATCTTCCTTCAAGGATATTCCTGAAAAGGACTATCGTCCTTAAAGGACATTCCTGAAAAGGTCTATCGTCCTTCAATAGTCCTTTAATGACATTCCTGAAAAGGACTATCATCCTTCAAGGATATTCCTGAAAAGGACTATCATTCTTCAAAGATTGTCCTGAAAAGGACTATCGTACTTCAAGGATATTCTTGAAAAAGACTATCGTCCTTCAAGGATATTCCTGAAAAGGACTATCATCCTTCAAGGATAATCTAAAAAAAGGACTATCATCCTTCAAAGATACTCCTGAAAAAGACTATCATCCTTCAAGGATATTCCTGAAAAGGACTATCGTCCTCGAAACGTAGTCCTGAAAAGGACTATCATCCTTCAAAGATACTCCTGAAAAAGACTATCGTCCTTCAAGGATATTCCTGAAAAGGACTATCATCCTTCAAGGATATTCCTGAAAAGGACTATCATCCTTCAAGGATATTCCTGAATAAGACAATCGTCCTTCAAGGATATTCCTGAAAAGGACTATCGTCCTTCAAGGATATTCCTGAAAAGGACTATCATTCTTCAAAGATTGTCCTGAAAAGGACTATCGTCCTTCAAGGATATTCTTGAAAAAGACTATCGACCTTCAAGGATATTCCTGAAAAGGACTATCGTCCGTCAAGGATAATCTAAAAAAAGGACTATCATCCTTCAAAGATACTCCTGAAAAAGACTATCATCCTTCAAGGATATTCCTGAAAAGGACTATCGTCCTCGAAACGTAGTCCTGAAAAGGACTATCATCCTTCAAAGATACTCCTGAAAAAGACTATCGTCCTTCAAGGATATTCCTGAAAAGGACTATCGTCCGTCAAGGATATTCCTGAAAAGGTCTATCGTCTTTCAAGGATATTCCTGAAAAGGTCTATCGCCCTTCAATAGTCCTTTAATGACATTCCTGAAAAGGACTATCATCCTACAAAGATACTCCTGAAAAAGACTATCGTCCTTCAAGGATATTCCTGAAAAGGTCTATCGTCTTTCAAGGATATTCCTGAAAAGGTCTATCGCCCTTCAATAGTCCTTTAATGACATTCCTGAAAAGGACTATCATCCTTCAAAGATACTCCTGAAAAGGACTATCGTCCTGCAAGGATATTCCTGATAAGGACTATTGTCCTTCAAGGATATTTCTGAAAAGGTCTATCGTCCTTCAAACGTAGTCCTGAAAAGGACTATCGTCCTTCAAGGATAATCTAAAAAAAGGACTATCATCCTTCAAAGATACTCCTGAAAAAGACTATCGTCCTTCAAGGATATTCCTGAAAAGGACTATCATCCTTCAAAGATACTCCTGAAAAGGACTATCGTCCTGCAAGGATATTCCTGATAAGGACTATTGTCCTTCAAGGATATTTCTGAAAAGGTCTATCGTCCTTCAAACGTAGTCCTGAAAAGGACTATCGTCCTTCAAGGATAATCTAAAAAAAGGACTATCATCCTTCAAAGATAATCCTGAAAAGGACTATCGTCCGTCAAGGATATTCCTGAAAAGGTCTATCGTCTTTCAAGGATATTCCTGAAAAGGTCTATCGCCCTTCAAACGTAGTCCTGAAAAGGACTATCGTCCCTCACACCAGACAAAAGCGCTTTATTAGTAGATTGTGGCAAATAAGTCTACACAGATGTAAAGCGTTACAGCACTAATGCACACTCGGTGGTTATAGGTACTCCTAAGGTCACCCTTTTTCAATATAGCGTCTATCTGACTGTCATATGTCTTATTTATTGCAAGAGTTATTTATTTGTTTAAAGATTACCCGTCTCTTGCTCAATAACTGTAATAAATCTAGGCCACAGTTACAGTTAGCCCCAACTAAATTACCAAGTTAGCAAGGAATCAAAGTAATCGTCTGAATAAAAATGAACATACATACATCATAACTTTCCAAGTAGACTTCAGTTTTCGATGCAGGATCTTGTAATTTTCGTTTATTTTAAACATTTCATTCTTTGAGACATCGAAAAGAATTGTGTTCACGATTAAGTTCATTTTTATGGTTTATCTCTTTAAAACTAAGGATATTATTGATCACTTGATGACTTAGGTTTAAATTAATTATTTTTAAGAAGTTTATAATAACACAATCGATTAAATTGTTAAATAAGTCGTGCTTAAAATGATTTTCAACCGTACTCAGCTTGCTTACAATATCGGTTGCTAGGTTACGCGATAAACAACAACAAAATGTAAAGCGTTAATCACACGTACGGGAAGGCATCACACAGTACTGTTATTATATTATTATACATTCACGTCCTTTTTAGGGGTGTACAGAAGTTCGAAGAATAATATCTCTTAGGCACTGTTTTGCATTTATATTGGGGTTCTGATGTGATATGCATCACTGATGACGGATTGTTAGCCCATAGACCAATATATTATGTTTACCACTAGTCCCTTAGTCGCCTCCTATATGTCGGGAAGAACGGCACCTAGTTAACATTATATTATTATATACGTCTCTGACTAATACGGGACAAATAATAATAATATAGAAAGAAATAAGCAGTGAGTTAATAAAACAATTAGTTAGATAGATATATATTTTATTTACATTTTGTCAATGTTTTGTCACATTAAACCTACATTGATAAGAACCTCTATGATTACACTCTAATCTACGTTTAAAATATACATTCACCTAACATTTGCTTTTCGTATTGCTACAATATTCAGTTTAAAGGACTATACATATAAAATTAGGTTACATATCAGTGTTTTAAATATTATACATACTTTATTAAATACAAATAATAGTTATTTTTAAACACTCGCAATTTATACTCAGTTTATTTACTATATGAGACTGGGTATCACGATAAATTAATAAAGATCTTTCTGCGACCATGGCCTATGCAACTGGGTCAAAACGTCGGGTGATATAAAGGTATCTATATCTTTATTAATTTATCGTGATATGACCCAGTCTCATATAGTAAATAATATAAAATATGTTTAGCCGTGTGTGAAAGAGTAAAAAAGACTTATATTCATGTTTTTTTCGACTAAAGTTTTGACAATGAAATAAACAATAAAGAGTTTACAAGTATAAGAATAAAAAATAAGGAAAACATATGTATTAACAGAACATAACATAAAATATGTGTGATATTTAAACCAATATATTTTAATTCCCATTTGAATATTCAATAAATATAAATATAATTTTTTTCTTATATCTCTCCTTAATAATTGAAATAATGAATAATTGAACATAATATAAAAATACATATAAAACATAAAGTACATACATATATTATGTTGTAGCTTATAAATAATTGTTTGTAAATGTAGGAACGGATTACATATTTACCGGATGACTATTACAAAGAAACTTAATTATAAATTAACTATTTACAACAATAATTGTTACGGTGATACAAAATACCATTTTTGACTATTTCCCTTATACATATTAATAACTGTTTTTTGACTGTATTATTAAAAATACTATAATATCTATTTCCAAGATCATTTACTTTCATCTATTCTCGTACATATACACGACCATGTCTTCAAAATGGTAGACTGTATCTTAGGGTACGATATATCCTGACCACATTTTATGTATGAGCTAGATTACATTGCGAACCCATATCTCTTTATCGTCTTTAACAATTAATAAGGAAAGCTGTTTTTTATCTTTTTAGTTCCAGATTAACACGAATTATGATTGTATATCCTGAAGTGATATGTGCAGTATATAATTATATTTATAATTATAAATATATTTATATTAATTGCAAAATTTTATTTTCAAACTGCAAACATATGTATGTTAAGTAGTGAAATATAAATAATAATAACTATATATGGGAGCTTGTAGACACGAGATATGACCAAAATCGCGTGTGCTATATATATAATATCCTTGAGAGATGTAATGGGTTAATCATGCATACATATTCATTCTACGTTCTTTAATTCCTAACGGTATAGGCAGAGACCATCGATCGTCACCTAGAACCATCCTGACAAATCTCTCTTCTTTCACTCACACCCATTAACCTTCACATATGCTCTTCGGTTCTTCACGGTTCATACTTTCACCTTGACATTTTTTTAAGGAGAGCATGTATGAGAAGGTAATGGGTGAGAGTGATGCAAGAGAGATTTGTCAAAATCGTTCCAGGAGCTATCGAGTCTCTGCCTATACCGTTAGGGACGTATAGGCGTGAATATACGTATGATAGGAAAGTCATCAGAACACAAGTGATTTTAGATATTGTCTCGATCTTTACAATAATATAAAATGACTTGTTTCATTTATTTCTATAGCGAAATTCACATGAATGTTATATGTACACAAAACGCAATATTAATTACAAAAATTATCTAAATCCTACATACAATTAGGAATGAATTTGGCAATATTACATGATGTTGTAAACAGTTGTGTATTTACAATTTTTGAGCTGGCTTTGAGCTTTATTGTAAACGAAATAAAAATCAAATAGTTTGTGCTTGTCAAAACAAAATACTCGTCAAAATGAATAAAATTTGAGCGAGATTCTTTATCATTAAATTTGAGGATAATGTCGTGCAATAAATTAAGCGATCTCTTGTTGTAATATGCGCGCCTGGTACATAATTTATACCGATATCATACATTAGTCACCTTTTACGTGTAAAAAGGAATTTACTTACTATCATGACTCCCTTACGTAAGTCAGAGGTTTGAGTATCGCAATTGCGAACGTTCTATGGCCACCTCGAACCCACCGGGTTGACCAGATAGTCAGTGCTCAATAAACCAGGTGGTAAGCCGTATTACCATTTACAAGCACTGACTATTCACTTCAAACTAGATTAACCCGACACTAGGTAGAAAATTCCTTTAGGGGTGGACAGAACCGCTGAGATTCATATATTCAGTAACCTCTAGCATTGCTTTTGAGGTTGTGATTGCATTGATATAGAATATTAGTGACAGTTTGCTAGTACATCACCCTTCATTATATTATAGACTGAGGGACGATAGTTAGTCAAACCCTAGACCCATTGTTGCCTCTAACGGAATATCTAAAAGAACGGCAGCTATTTTTCATTATGTTTACACCCTCATGTAAAGATTATAATACTAGGCGCGCATAACTTTACAGAGATAAAACGTTTATAAAAAGAAAAACAAGAACCTATACATTAATCGAAAATTGATATTCATGGCTTTTAGTGTAGTGCCACAAATTTATCTGAACTGGTGACAACGTCTCTGCTATCGTTTTTATTGTTCACGCTTTAAAAAACTACTACTTAAAGTTAGTAGTTCCTAATATGGCCACCAGGACAGAAAAGTTTGTGGTCCAATATAACACTATTATTTTACTCATTTGGCATTTTTTAACTTACGTCCCTTGCTCCGAAATGCTTTTAGTCATATTTAATACGAAATCTGACTTATACCCTTTGTCTCATAACGTCTTTACGACCTACAGGAATTATTTAACGTATTTTTAGGTAGTATTTAAACATTGGCAAACTACCAAAATGCAATTTAGGGCCTAAAATTCAACAGTACATCATTTCAACACATTGCGAAGTTCGAAAACATATCGCAAATTAATTCAGGTTAGGTTTTAGATCATTTAAATTCTTTAAACTCACAATTAACTTAACCTTACACGAGTTAAGTTAACTTAAGCTTCCTAAGCCATTAAACCTCGCAAAGTATCGAAATAATACTCATAAAACCCCCTAAAATACTCTTCAACCAACATTTCCATGCGTTCCCAGTACCATTTCTCCATTTACCCAGGTTTACCCATCATAAGAAGCCCAGATCCAGGGCATTGTAAAGAGCCGCGATGTCCGAGTGGCCAGATATCCTCCAGAAGGGGTAGTTCTTGGCTTTAGCAGCTGATTCTTCTTCCTGCCCGTCCCCTACTACGACATAAGTGCATCGCTCGCCGAAACGTTGCTTTATCTTTTCGAAGCAGGTTTCTTTGCCTGAAATTCATTACATACATGTAAGAACGATTGAAAGGAAATAAATGTCAAACAGTATTTAAGTTTACATCATTAGTTACTCAATAACTACATAGATAATTATAATTATTGTTAGTTGCAGTAACTCGTGAAAAAATTGAATTGTCATTAAATCCAGGAATGAGATTCCTACTCATCCTAAATATACAGGGATGACCTTTCTAAGGGAGTAGTGTATTCATACTATAAATTAATGGTTTCTGTTTGTACTGCATGGTTATAGTCTTAGTTTATAGTAAATGCATATGTACAAATTTAAATTAATAAATATATTATTATTATTTTACTATATTATACTTATTCCTAATATATGTATATTTATGTGTATTGACAAAACGTGTATCGTGTTGGTGTATCTGCGAAATACACCAACTACAGTGAGAGTAAACATTGTGAGGATACCTACATATTCGTGGGAATAGGAATTCAGTGCTTGTAAATGGCGACATGTCTTACCACCTGTCACATTGAGTACTGACTATCTGGTCAACACGTGGGTTCGAGGTGACCATAGAATTACTTGCGCAATTGCGGAGATGGATACCCGAAACTCTTTAACCCAGCAAGTATAAAATGACTTTGTGTATTATTGTACTAGCGACCCGCTCCGGCTTCGCACTTATGGCTATTTAATGGATGTAATTATACATATAAACCTTCCTCTTGAATCACTCTATCTATTAAAAAACCGCATCAAAATCCGTTGCGTAGTTTCAAAGATTTAAGCATACAAAGGGACATAGGGACAGAGAAAGCGACTTTGTTTTATACTATGTAGTGATTAGAAGTTCTAAGGGGATGATAGACTTAAGTTGTTATTGTTATTTACCTGTTTTGGCAGCTGAATAAATATTCTCAATGGGAAAGACCCCTCCTAAGCCGAAGAGTAGTACCTTGGCCAACGCAGGAACCAGTTGAGTAGTGGTCACCAACACGTTTACACAGTTTTCCCTGGAACATACATATACACATATAGAAAAACATAACTAAGTAACTAGACTTAGTAATAGCTTGTATATGAACCTCTGTTTACCCTACAAGGGAATCTGGTTGTGAAGTATATGTTGTTGCTGCATAACAAAATCTGTAATATTAGGTATCTCAGAGGTTTTCTCTCTCTGTAAGCGGCGAGGGATGTGTAGAAATGGTATATAATAAGTATGTTAATAATAAATCTAACTACATAATTTGTATTTAGTTAGACTTGATTTTAATGTCAACAGTACCTTCGTCCCAGTTTGACATAAGAGGCAACAAAGAAAATACCTTGTTTACAGATTACGAATTTACTTACACCATTTCACTAAGATAATAAATTTGAAAGAATATTACCAGGAGCCTTTACTTCTATCTCGTATATGAGAAAAATATGGTATTTTCTGTATTATAAATAATATATACACGCACATCACGCCCTATTCCCTGTAAAGGAGTAGTCAGAAATCACGGATCGCCACCTGTCCAAATCCTGACAAACCTCTTTCGCGTCAATAACACTCATACACTTCTCATACGCACTCAGCGGTTATAGGTACTTCTAACGTCACTCTTTTTCAATATGGCTTAGTCTGACTGTCATATGTTTTACTGGGCTGGGTCCTATGTAACAAATAACATATGAATTCTATCGGATCCTTACCTAGAATTAATCATGTTCAAGCATTTGCAGGCCAGTGTCAACCAGTTATCCGTGGCCTGTTCCAACTCAGCCCTGAGCTGCAGCCACTGCTCTCGTTTCGACGGTCCTAATAGACCTCCGACACTGAAAGGTAAAAGGTAGTTATGGAAAGGAGCTTTGACTATTGGCGCTTTAGTTGGAGCTTGCGTGACTATTATAATAGTAAAGTTTACTGTGCACTCAAATATATGTTACACTACTTAGATAGTCTAAAATGTGACAGGTTAATAATGTTATTGGTCAATTTATATAAATTCGGTGTGACTCGGTGTGAGTCTGAATCAGTGGGTTAAGGTTTTTATCCTATACCCATAAAATTGATGCATTCTGATGTTCTATATAAAATTTATCTTCGCAACAAAAAATATAATTACGAAATGCACCAACTACAATAAGAGAAAGAAACGAAATAATCAGTGCTTGTAAATGGAAACACAACTGACCTGTCACATTAGGTACTGCATATCTGTAATATGTAGTTTCAAAGTAACAATAGAATCATTTACTTCACAATAGCTGATATGGACACTCTGACAACCCCGTTAGGGTTAAGGGTCGCGAATTGTTACTTATTCAAAACAACTTACCTATTCCTATAATTATTATACGTCTCCTTGATCTTCCTATATCTGAACGCGAGTTTTCTCATCCAGTCTACGCCGCCCCGGACACCAGGCGCGCATAACCCCGTAGGCGTAGTCGCGCCAGCTTGGAACCCGTCTGAGGTGAAGTTGTACGCTGACAGGTCCTGGCCGTTGTCGTCCGCCGCCACTGTATCTATGTGCTCCTGGTCACAATTCTGGGAAATGGGGATTAATTTAGCATATTGAGGTTGTTTTATCTGTTTTGGGGTGGATAGAATATGGGAGGCATATCCTTTGAAGTTAAATGAGGTTTTAATGTCTTTTCGAGTAAATAGAATGTGAAAAGGTTTCATATCTAGTTGATTTCTATCAGCAGTATGTATATGAGGTTGTATTATTGTTTTTGATATTAAACATTGGTAACAGAATGGTTCCCAATTTACCTCTTGGATAATAGATTCCCTTTGACTTTGACATTCTGGGTAGAACAGCTGATTGTTTGCAGTATTTTTACTACCCAGACTACTACAGGACTAACTTTCTTATGAAGACAATAACTTCCATTATTTCTCGCATGTGTATTCAATAATTAATGATTTAAAAATACCTTTTTATATGACATAATCAGAGATCGGATAATCGGATGCATATTTACCTAAACTTATTTTTTGGCTAAGAAAATATGGAGACGGCTTCTTTTTTCGGAATTGTTTTTTTCAATGTCGGGATTCGAAAAAAATCAGTTACCTATCCGTCTCACTCGCACATTCACATTTATAATAACGCTTTTTTGAACATAACGAGAATAGGCATGTTGACAAATTTTGAGAAACTGTTCTATAATATTTGGAAATATATACGGATCATAATAAACATAATATTTCTGCGGAAAATTAAGGTTTAGTACTTAAAAAATGATTTTTGATTCATAAATTTAAAATTTGCACCAAAACGCGTCAAAGTGTTATGGCGTCGCTTGCATACGTCACTTTATAGTACAAGGAACATTAGGTGTATGTAAACATTATCTAATTCATATTTAATTTGGACATTTTACTAGTTTTTACATTAAAACATAACTTCGATAGCATATAGGTGGTGTTCCGTCCCTCTGTATACTAATACGTCCATAAAAACTTCTGAGAAGTTATTTATTTTCGTTCCTTTCGATAAGAAATTAAGAAAGAAGTGGCTTAAACTGGCAAGACGTGATTTGGAAGGGTTATTACCCACTGCTCACAGCTTTATTTTTGTGAAGATCACTTTGACGTAAGTATTTCCTTTCTTATTTTGTATAATTTTGTTGCCTAAATTCATTATAAGCTAGTTTTATGGGAAGAAGTAAACATTGATACCTACAAAATTTTTGGAGGATATGATTCTCTTATTCACTGTTACTTATTGAAATCAAATCCTCAATGAATGAGCTATTAAAAAGGTATTTTATTACAATTTCAATGTTATATTGTTATAATTATATTTATAATATTGTAAATAGTTATATGTTATAATATTGAATGTTATACTGAAATAGGTACAATAGCTATGCTTTCAACGAATTATTTTATGGTTTAAATAGTTAATTAACGGGTTAATACACAAAACTTACATGGAAATTTTAACATTTCTAAATTCTGCTGAACAGAAGTCTTTGTTTGATGCCAGAAACGTTCCTAGCATTATCATGTCAATTCTTGGTAAATTTGCGCTTGAAGCTTTTGTAAATCCTTGTTCCATGACTCAATTTAGCGTAATCAATTTACACAAAAGAAATTTAAGTTAATAAAACATTAGCGGCGTAATTAATTAAAAAAACGAGCGAGTGTGTAGTAATACAAATGTAAACAAAGAGAAAGAACTCTGACGTGACGTCATGCGCTCTGATTGGCGTTCAACATGTCATGGCGGATTGCCGTATTTAGCGATTTATTTTATCGATTATTATATTAATCTTGGTTTTAATTATGAAAAGAATCAGAGTGTTAGAATTAGGAATTTTGTAATAATATACACACAAAATATTTCAATGAAATTCACTTGTTGTCAACATGCCTATTGTAAATTTAAAACTGAAATTGATTTCCATTTATTTTTCGATATATTCTATAATAGTTAAAATCTTAACGTTAGTAAATGTGCAGCTAAGTGCACAAGCTTTACAATGTTATTCAAATATTGTTCTCAACGCAAATAATTACGGCTCCTCATTTAAAAACCTTTATTTAAGTGTGCATTCAATTATATTTATAACCAAAACGCTAACGGTATTCATCCCATACAAGTAATGTACCTACAAATAATATATTGTAATAGAAAACACTACAAACGTAATTAAAATACATTTAATTCTATATTCCGAACATTAAACGCATCAATTCCGAAATCTTTACGATAAAGAAGTGCTTTCCATACTAAGCCGCCGGTCAACTTTAGGTAAATATGCATCCGATTATCCGATCTCTGGACATAATATATTCTAACATACAGTAAGTTATGAGTATCAAAGCATTCTCAGTAATAAATCAACCATAGACACTCACCTCGAGATCATTGAAGAAGAAATGTGAGTCCGCTAAGCTGAACACCATCTCTTCCATCCTAAAACCTAGTTGGACTATTTGCTGAGTATCCTGTGAAATAAAAAGAGACTATTAAAAGAGTATTCAGCTAAAGGGTTCAGAAGAAAAGGCTACAATTACAAAATAGCATACAATGCTTCGACAGGCATTGATTATTAGTTAACTGAGGAATAATTTCCAGCTATGACATACAAAGATTACTTGCATCCATTTATTTATGGACGTAAAAAAACCGATTACAATCAATAAAACAGTTTCAAACACAAAGCATCTGGATTGAAATCCTCTTACGTACACACTATGAATGAAATATAATACTAACAAGTTACCAAATCTAGTCAGCATAGTATAGAAATTTAATAAAAAAGGGACGTTTAAAGAATATATAGTTAATTATTACCTTATTGTACTTAGTGGCGTAAGTGCCCATGAGCAGCGAGTGGAAGACAATGATCGTCTCGTCCAAGTCCCAGATGAACACTCTGTCCGTGGACTGTTCTGGAACGTGCTGCGCGGGGGAGGAGCTTGTGTTGCGCCTGCCTCGACCTCTAGTTCTACTAGTTGAGCTTTCACTGTGGAAAAATGGTAGATTATATGTTTATTTATTTCATTTATGTATGAATTTGTATAGGAATTGATTAGAATAGGATATAGCTAGTTCTTTTGTTTGTGAATTGTTATAAGAGGTGATAAGAGATCAATAATGTTTTGATGTTTTTGAAGTGTATTACTGCAATAGGGTAAAAGTGATGAAAGATTCACCGTTTTGATATTTCATTATTATATGTCTGTAATAACTAGCTGAATGTAATGAGAATTGCAAAGAGCCTTTTATTCCGAATGTCTCTTTGGTAGCAAATTCAATTGTGTATGATTGTACAGATAGTTATTACTATCTTTGTAACATAATTTACTCAGTATGGTAAGGCTAGTTCAAGATCATTAATAAACAGTTCAGAGCTAGCATTAATTTTGATTTTGTACCACATAGTTATAAAACAAAACCATTCATAATTCTATCATAGAACATTTTTCAGATACTTACCCAGAATTTTCTCTACACCTTCTACTTGCCGCATGAATTTCATTCTTGATTGGCGAGAGAGGGCTTGTGTCATTTATGGAGGGGAGCATAGCAGATGGAGACTCTATGGGAATAAAATACGAAATAAGCTATGTTTTTAAACACATAAAATATTTAATGAAGGGTGTTATATATGTAGAAGTATTCTATTCTTATTGTATAGTTTTACATAATATAAGCATCCAAATCGATAATATAAACTAAAATAATATATGATAATAAGAACTCTTAAGAAGATCACACATAAATAATGCGAACAATTTGGAATTAGGTAATAAGATAGCTTTATAGAGGCATTGTTCTATCAGAAACTTACAACCAAAAACTAGTACAAAATTTAAGAAAAAAGTGTACGTTTTAAAAGGTCTAGAAGCTTATCATATATCTTAAAGTTGGATGAAAGAGTAGTTTTGGGGGCTCAATGTAGTTATAGCTAAAGTACTTCCGGGAAATTTGATAAAGGCTATATTTGACTGAAACTAAATTTGTGAAATTCACTTGTACAAAAGGCGTGAATTGGAGTATTTTTCATTCATACCATTTTCGTTGTCAGTGTCCGACCATCCATCGGAAAAAATATCATCGTAACTATCATATTGATATTCACTATCGTCGTTTTCACCTTTAAATCGTTTGTTTTTTCGGGGATGTCTACTTTTATCCATTGTATAAAGAAACTGTTTTAATTAGAATAAAGTAGTATGTTCAAATTATGTGTTTAAAGTTTGTTAATATATACAATTTAACAAAAACTACGGCTAAAACTTTATTGTTTACACAATATTGTCGAGAAATATTTTGTTTTGACTTTCCGGTGTCATAAAGTGTAGTACACACTACAAGGTTTCATCATTGAGTATAGTGTAACGATTAATGATTGTTAATTTTTTAATTATGTATATTGTAAAACTAGGACTGATAATTACATGAAACTAACTATAGTATACATTATATCAATGCTGTGTTAAATTAAATTAAACAACAGTGATAAGTAAGTAAAACATATTATTAACCGGTGAATACCGCTTTTTTTAAAGTAAGACTCGAAATAAAATGTCTTTTTACCGCAAGGCATGAATATTATACAAAATTATCTTCATCATTTAAAATAAACTATTTATTTATAAGCTGCATATTCAGGTACAGCTTACAAATAACAATTCTCTTTAGAGATCCCGCCACATACGGTGGCAGTAGCCAAACTTGGAACTAAATTTGACGTTACCGCCATTGCGTGTTATTTTGTATGAAAGGTAAATTTAGTATTACCAGCGTTGTGTTTTTTGCCCACTCTTTGTAATTTTTATGTTTGTTAAGGGTGATTATAATAAATTGATTTCCGGAGTTTCTTGTTAGTTCTTCTCCAAGCTAGGGTCTCTGCTGATCTAACCTCGGTAAAAAATATGTAAAGACAATGCTCAGTGCCATGTTTGAAATAATAGTTTTAAGAGATTCGCGATTTATACTCATGATATAAGATATAAGGGTGTGTATAAGATTGATTGCAGCTGTGGGAAATCCTACGTCGAACACACTAAACGGTCTATTGCGGACAGAGTGAAGGAACACATAATATATGTAATATATAATAAGAAGGATAAGTCCCGTTAATTATTAATCATGTTTGAAATAGTTTAATAAACATATTTTGACTTTGATATATTAATTTGTTTTATTTGAGTTTATAGCTCTGCAACCAAAGACCGTTACAAATGAAACCTATAATGTATCGAGCCGTATGGCACAGTGAGTGCTAGTTTTGGCGTGTTTACTGGTAACACTGAATTACGCGACTGTGGCGACGCCTCCAACTGCCACCTTATGTGGCGGGATCTCTAGCTTGATTCAATATTTATTTAGTGTTGTTCACATGGCAAAACTATTAATACACGATCAACTTAAATATTAAAAATATTTGTTTCTAACCTGCTAAGGTGCCTCCTAAATGGTACGAAGTGTGGCCAGCGCTCCCACTGCTACTCGGTGAGCTGACGTAGGGCGAGTAGCTGGGGGTAGCGTAGTAGCCGCTGTATTGAGCCATATTGTGGTCATAGCCGGCTGCGTACGAAGAGTAGTCCTGGAAAAAACATATATAGTTAAAATTCTATGCCGGTATAGCATGTGAATAATATATAACATATATATTATGAATCAACGCCAGAATAGCATGTAAAAAATATATAGTTATCTGTATTTAAAAAAACAATGGTAATGGTATTAGTTATCTGTATTTAAAAAAAACAATGATAATTTTTGTGTGGAAGTAATGGAATTACGGTGAGGGAGAATATGGTCTAGAAAGTGTGTACTGACACGTTGGGTCCTGTTCCTATCTAATGAAATGGGGACTTTAGATGTTAAAAATCGTCTGGAGAGATAACGGTGGTCACTCAACATCTTTCTTTTATCAAATAGTGAAGTGTATACTGAGCATAAAATTTTATTCCAAATATTCCCACTTACCTGTTGCGACCCCGTAAAGGTCTGTCCAAGAGCGCCATTGTACGACGAATAGCCGTAGGGGGTAGGCTGACTACTGTAGCCCGAAGCCCCCACTCCACTCACGCCCCCTACCGCATATGCACTCAGGTACGCGGGCGCAGCTTTGCACGACGACCTAGAGAAATTATGTTGAATTAGGTATAATAATTATATGATATGGATGCTAAAGGTAATCAAGGAGTTACTATTTATAAGGCTTTTTTCTTTTATTCTATTATATAGAGGGAACGACGTGAGTATGTAAATTTTATAGATAGCCATATTTAGGTATATGTCAAAATTTGAAATTAAAATGTAGGAGATTACATTGCACTAACAATTTGTGTCAATCCCATTACATTTTAATGAAGAGGGTAGAATGTGTGTGGGTATCATAAAATTAGGACTAGTTTTGGGTATCATAAAATTAACACTTGTCTTATCGCAGCTCAAGTGATGAATGTCTCATCAATATTGATATGTTATGTATGTTATGATTACGATATTTTACAAAGGAAAATCAATAATGAAGTACATATTTCTTATATTTCTATACTGTACCTATTATTAGTATTGTGCGCAGGAGGGTAAGCGGCATACGATTGGTTGTACAGCGAGGAATTAACGTACGATGAAGCTGCGGCGGCCCCGCCATACTGCTGCATGCTGTCAAGGAGAATAATATTAAAAATCTATGTTAACAGGTACAGGTAACTATCGGACGCTAACAACATAAAAACAAAGTAATTTTATTATATGTAAATTTAAGAATGATTTTATCTGAAATGCTCATGAATAGTCTGTAAGACACTTTAATTTAGTGAGTTTGTCCATATGTAGGTGGCGTTGCGGTTACTACAGCTATTGGAATACAGATGGCGCTAATAGTTTTATTCAAGTATAGAAACAGAATGCGATTTTCACAAGAATTGTAATCTTTATGATACTTATAAACGTATAATAGAAATAAAGACTTTGATTACGTTTAAATTTGCATAAATTGAAAGGCAAAATATTTGTCTGACAATTGTTGCATCTCAATATTAATACTTCTACCATGCATTTGTTCGAAGGCCTGGGTCAAAAAATACTCCGGTTTTCAGATTCTACAAAACTTTTAAGTACCTACCATACATACATATTCATTCTCGTCTTTTAATCCTTTTGGATATAATATCACCTAGGTCATTTTTTTGTATCAATATCGGGATGCTGATGTCATTTGAAACAATGGTAACAGGTTGTTAAGTCCATTAACCAATAGTTTCCATTTATCCCTGTTCCCTCAGTCGCCCCCTACGATATCCCAGAAAGAACGGCAGCTAGGAGCATTCTTTTTAGGTTCCAGCTAGCACACGACGATAGTTTTACACCAATTGAACTAGCCCCTTCGTAAGAAGATTTAAGACTTGTGTAAAGGGTACAATCAACGTATATTTAAGATATATACACTTACAAAACAGAAGAAAAGTGTAATTATCAACTTTGTCACCGGGAATTGAATCCGGGACCTCACGATTAGCAGTCAAGTAGTTAACCGTTCGTGCCCCGCAATTCGTCATACATATATATATTAAAGCCTCTACTTCCCTAGAGGATAGGCAGAAACTATCGATCGCCACCTGGAACGGGTGACAAATCTCTCTTGCTTCACTCACACCCATTAACCTACTCATACATGCTTTTCTGTTCTTCACACAACGTACACCCGCTTGAGAAGAATATCTCCAATTTGATCTGAATAAGTTTTACGGGGCCAGCCCAAATCCAACTCTACCTTCCTTATAGATTCCTTTCGTAACCCTCCTTTCATCCATCCGCTCCATGTACCCAAACCACCTTAACATACCTTTCTCTATTTTCGTCACTACAACTTCTTTCAAGCCATACCGTTCACGAGTCACACTATTTCGTACCTTATCACACAATCTTACATTAAACATTTTCCTTCCTTCCTTCTCATACATGCTCATAATGTAGGAGTCACATAGCCTTTATCTCACCTATTGTAGTACTGGTAGGGCAGAGGCTGGTCGTAGGGCAGGTCGTAAAGGGGCTCCCCGTGAAGGGCCGCGTCCACTTCGCACAGGCCTGGACTGCGCACCTCGCTCTTCACGCCACCTGCCGACACAAATCGGAAATAAAACGCTATTAACTAACACAAAGACAAACGCGTTTAGGGATCATTAATTCTTGTGGGTGCAGTACAAGTGTCCATCACCGCAATAGCAAAGGTAGTAATTCATGAATCTTCAATGAAAACATCGTAAGGAAACCTACCTGTTCCCCGAGCAGGTGATAGTCAGTGCTTGTAAATGGCGTACCACCTATCACATTGAGTACTGAGTATCTGGTCAACACGTGGGTTTGAGGTGGCTATAAAATATATACACACGTTCATGTCCTTTAATCCCTTATAGGTGGATATAACCTTGGACATAATACTATAATATTGGCATTGTGATGTCGTATGGAACAATGGTGATAGGTTGCAAGCCTATCGCCCAATAGATTCTACTTACATCTAGACCCTTAGTCGTCTTCTACGACATGCCGGGAAGAACGGCAGCTAGTTTCAGAACGGAGCATTCTTTTTACGTTTTAGACTAACACGGGACATCCTTTTTTCAATAGCGACCAAAATACGAACTTAAATATTGTTTTAATAAGTTCCGTGTAGTTCATTCAAAGGTGGACATAATCTCCTAAGTACAGTAACACTATATGAAGATAGTAAGCCTTCAGATAGTGGGTTTTTTAGAATGTGTCTGGGTCTTTTTTGGCACTGTGTCGTACGGGAGGAGCTAGAATGTGTAAAATATTAAGCCGATTGAGGTTCCGTTCAACATCAACTGTCACAATATTATCACTTCCTAAAACAATACTAGTCAATCAAATAACTTTAAATACTACACAGTATTACTCCTCATTTATAAGAGAAGTTTTCGCCACTTTTCAGGCGAGTTGACAATGTGAATGGGCCTGATAGTTTACCAGCGCTGTCGTCGTTCATCAACCAGGCGCCGGAGGCAGGCAGGGCTCCCGAGGCCAGCGGCAGCGCCAGGCTGGGCAGCGCCGCGCATGCGCCACTCAGGGAGCAGCTCTCCACCTGTGGACAGAAGCGTGACGTTAAATGAAAGGGGTACTTAACATCATCAGCCTATGTCTATCTATCATTGGAAGTAGGACTCAAAGTCACATATCACGTTGGATGTTGGCTATCTGATGAAATGTGGGCTTCGGGTGTTACAATGATAGTCACAAGTCTGTGTTTACCTCGAATACGGTAAGGATCTTCTTCATTTAAATTCATTGATGTATCAATGGGCAACTTTACCAATCTAGCCATAGCTGTATCTTATATCATTCTCTTAGTACGTAAGTACCAGGCAAACATAACCCATCAGTTCAATCAATATAGAGGACGTTATTAGATACGATGCATTTATTTAAATCCAAGAATATCACAGAATATTCAATACCTATTCATATGCCAAAACGTATAGTCGCATAAAAGGCCTCTATTTATTTTTCAGTTTCTTCTTCTTAAGGTGCCGTCTCTTTCCGGAGGTTGGCAATCATTAGGGCTATTTGCAATCTGGACACCGCCGCACGGAAGAGCGATCTAGTACTTTTATTGTACCAATCGCGTAGAATTTTTACTTAGAATTTTTTATTTTGCGTAGTATTTTTCAGTTTATTAAGCGTATGACCAACTTCAGAATTACCAGGCAAGCATGTCAGTCTGTGTATGTCAGCATCTATATTCAACACAGCGGACCAGATAATACTCGTAACTCTTCTGACGGACATGATATTTATTATTATGTAAGTCCTGACATCATGTACACCTAAAGACGCATTTTTTATAAAGAATGTCAGCTATTTACTACCTCATCTACTACTATTATTTAATAATTATTATTTATATTTAATATATTACTATTATTATTTAATTTATTACTAGCTTCTTTGCTTTTAATCACAATTGTAACGTACCTCAGAAGTACCAGGCAAGCATAACCCGTCAGCGCCTATGTTCAACCCTGCAGACGTGGCCGTGCTCTGGAAGAGGGTGGTGGACCCTGATACCAGGAGCGCAGGCAGCGTGTCTAGCTCCGGCGGGGAGTTGGTCGTGGAGGTCGACTCGCAAGGACTCGGGTTCGCTTCCGATGACAATCTGGGGACAAAATGCGTTCATAAATATACATTAACGTCTTTTAATCCCTTTTGGGGTGGTAGAATTTTGGAGAAATAATATCTTCTTAGTCACTTTTATACATACATATATTCATGTCTCTACGTCGCTAAGGGGTTAGGCAGAGACTGAGATGGCTACCAGGAACGATCCTGACAAATCTCTCTTGCTTTACTTACACCCATTAACCGTCGAATACATGCTCTTCTGTTCTTCACACTACGTATACCCGCCTTGAGAAGAATGTCTCAAATTTGATCTGTATAAGTTCTACGCATCCTACCCCGTCCAACTCTACTTTTCACTTTGGCTTTATAATGGTTAATATGTCTGCAGTTTTCCATATAAATATGCTATAATAATCCCAATTAAAGCTAAATGTAATCAAGGAGATATATGTCTGTCTAATAAGGGACGAAAATGTTGCATTTTTCGGCATATTTTGTTATCACTTTCAAATTCTTATTTAACTTTTGTTAATATAGCATAAAGCTGCAATTAATATTTTATTTTAACCTCATACTTTAATTCATTAAGACTTACTTACATCCTTACAAGATCATTTATATCAATGTACCACAAACACAAGGAAGCTAATTGTGCCCAATCTAAATTTGTCAGTCATGTAAACACCCTTTATTTGGGTTGCCACATTAAACGGCTTTTTATTCCAGCTACCACTTAAAAGAAATGGCTTAATTATTCTATTTCCAAGGCCCGTTAGAAGGGAAACAATTAAAAAGAGACTTTGAAATGTCTTTGACAGTAAAATGACGCTTTTGTTTATTTTCGTACGTAACGTTTTACGTACTGTTTTCGGATTGTTTTGATGTGTAGAGATCGCGCCACATACGGTGGCAGTTGGAGGCGTCGCCACAGTCGCGTAATTCAGTGTTACCAGTAAACACGCCAAAACTAGCACTCACTGTGCCATACGGCTCGAAACATTATAGGTTTCATTTGTAACGATCTTTGGTTGCAGAGCTATAAACTCAAATAAAACAAATTAATATATCAAAGTCAAAATATGTTTATTATACTATTTCAAACATGATTAATAATTAACGGGACTTATCCTTCTTATTATATATTACATATATTATGTGTTCCTTCACTCTGTCCGCAATAGACCGTTTAGTCTGTTCGACATAGGATTTCCCACAGCTGCAATCAATCTTATACACACCCTTATATCTTATATCATGAGTATAAATCGCGAATCTCTTAAAACTATTATTTCAAACATGGCACTGAGCATTGTCTTTACATATTTTTTACCGAGGTTAGATCAGCGGAGACCCTAGCTTGGAGAAGAACTAACAAGAAACTCCGGAAATCAATTTATTATAATCACCCTTAACAAACATAAAAATTACAAAGAGTGGGCAAAAAACACAACGCTGGTAATACTAAATTTACTTTTCATACAAAATAACACGCAATGGCGGAAACGTCAAATTTAGTTCCAAGTTTGGCTACTGCCACCGTATGTGGCGGGTACTCTACGTGCTTTACTACTATGGGACGTGTTAGGAATGGTAAATAGGTGCCTTTCTACTCGGCATGTCGTAGGAGGCGACTAAGGTATAGGGATATCTAAAGGGATTCTATTGGATGATAGGCTAAGCACCCTGTCACCAACGTTCTATGTGACATTACAATCCCTATATTTATGCTAAAGAGATATTTTATATCCGTAAATGTATTTAGACAAATAAAAAGACAAACGCGTTCACG
The DNA here is from genome assembly GCA_030578115.1 of Leucoptera coffeella. Taxonomy (NCBI): domain Eukaryota; kingdom Metazoa; phylum Arthropoda; class Insecta; order Lepidoptera; family Lyonetiidae; genus Leucoptera; species Leucoptera coffeella. Next base: position 23,195 of record JAMBLF010001407.1, on the reverse strand, counting down.
ACCAATAACCCTTGCGGGGTAGTCAGAGGTTTAGGTGTCGCAATTGCGAAGGTAGTAATTCTATGGCACCTCGAACCCACGTGTTGTCTAGTATATCGTAGGTAACTAACATATTAAAGATTTTTCTTTGATTTACGCAATAAGCTCTGTAAAAATTTACGCAATAAACTCTATCATTTACAGTTATAGTACATAAATAGCTTACATCTTTGTCAATCCATATCTCTCAAGGATATATGAGCATGTATGAGGAGATTTGTCAGCATCAGTCTATCCCAATGGGGATATAAAAGCGTGTATGTTTGTATGTATCTATGGTATGATGTGACGAAAATATGACTATCTCTTTAGTAATTTTTATTTTATTTCATTTTGGATAAGAAACGATTGTGTAATACATAAAATACAGAAAAGATAGAGAAATAATCATACTAAAAACACTACCAGCATCGTTGTCCAAGGCAAATAAATTTTTGATATAGTGATAAACGTATAGTGTATGAGTGTTGTAAAAATAATTATAATTAAAATTTCTTATCACTAAAATTTCATATTCACTTCATTATAATCCCGATATTTATACAAAAAATGACGAAGAATTTATTATTACGACAAGGTTCTGCCAACCTCAAAAGCGATCAAAGCCGTTAATGTATTAGTAATAACAGTTTAGATTCTAGATAGAGCATCTAGAAATTCCAATTAGGGTGATTCACGAACAACATTTCTGACTTAGGCCATTGACTTTCATTCATTTTGCATAAAAATTTCATTACTTTTCATTGTCACTATATTATTCAAATTTTATTTAGACCTTTATGTTTGGGATAAATATTCATATGGACTTCTATATTTACATACATATACATTCACGTCCTTTAATACCTTTCGAGATGGACAGAACCTTTGAGACTATAATATCTACAAGGTCACTTTTTAACATGAATATTGGGGTTGTAATGTTATATGAAACATTGGCTACATGTTGCTAACCCATAGCCCAACAGATTCAATTGACTCCTAGTCCCTTAGTCACCTCCTACGACATGCCGGGAAGAACGGCAGCTAGTTAGCATTATTTTGCGTCCCAGCTAGTATAGGACAATCTATGTTTGGGATAAATATTCATAATAATATTCAAGAGGGTAGAAAATGAATGAAATTACCTAGCATACGAATTTCTACTGTGCTTCACAGATGTATCTAGTGTTATTATACTAATTACCACTATCCCGTGCTAGCTGGGACGTAAAAAGAATGCTAACTAGCTGCCGTTCTACTCGGCATGTTGTAGGAAGCGACTAAGGTATAGGAATATCTAAAGGGATTCTATTGGATGATAGGTTAAAACCTGTCACCAATGTTCTATGTGACATTACAATCCCAATATTTATGCTAAAGCAAGACCTAGGAGATATTTAATGTCCGTAATCTATATAGACAAACAAAAAGACAAACGCGTTCACGACCATTAACCCTTGCGGGGTAATCAGAGGTTCAGATGCGCATTTGCGAAGGTACTTGGTAATTATATGGCACCTCGAACCCACGTGTTGACAAGATAGTCAATACTCAATGATGTGACAGGTGGGAAGCCATGTCGCCATTGATATTTTTTAATGTAATAATGGTACCTATGTTTTATAAAGTAAGAATATTTATAATAAAACACATAAAAATGCCTCTAAACGTCATTTCCCCAATTACGAGAACAATTTAATGCCTTCCCCAGATCTAAAACTATGGTCACGTGTCGCGTATCAATTGATATAATCTAGTTGTAAATAAATTTTAATGGCCTCATTTTATTAAGACATATGGCGGGAAGACGCCATTTTAAACTTTACCCGCCTCTTTGACAGATAGGATGACATTCGAGCTGTCACGTACAGGAATGTGTACATGTCAAGTCGAGGTGTTGAAGACATTAGTTAGGTTTGAGATTAATTATTCCGTGTTAATAGGGACTAAGGGGAATGAATTGATGTAAATATGTTGTTTTTAATTATAGTTTTTTTAATGTGATAGTTTAGGACGTTAATAGTAATTATATATACATAGATTCATGTCCTTTAATCCCTTTCAGGGTATCAGAACCTTGTAAACATGAAAACTTCTCGTGGTTACACATTAGCTAGAATATTGAGGTTGTGATGTTATAGGTTACATTAATGATAGGTGCCTAGCCCACCGCCCAATAGATTCCATTTACCCTTTGTTCCTTAGTTATCTCTTACAACAATCCGGGAAGAACGGTAGCTAGTTAGGTTTCTATTTACGTCCCAGCTAGCACGGAACAAATAAAAGTTATAACACAATAATAATATCAAGATGGTACAGGTACTCTTGTGTCAATAGGTCTGTTTAAAAAATTACAAAATACGAGTGTGAGAGTTTTAAAGTATACACTAGGAAAAATTGTTTACGTAATACAATTTAGAACTAAGCATAAGTCTACGTGTCATATATGAATAAATTGTCGGGATTAAGTTTTCTATGTCACTTTTAATGCATTAATGTGCGGCTATAGAGATCGCCCCACATAAATTGGCAGTTGGAGGCGTCGCCACAGTCGCGTAATTCAGTGTTACCAGTAAACACGCCAAAACTAGCACTCACTGTGCCATACGGCTCGATACATTAGGTATAGGTTTCATTTGTAACGGTCTTTGGTTGCAGAGCTATAAACTCAAATAAAACAAATTAATATATCAAAATCAAAAGTCAAAATATGTTTATTTAAAATAGGCCCTATCACAAGCTCTGTTTGAATGTTATCTTATGATTTGAGTAGGTATAAATTAAAAAAACTATTTCAAACATGATTAATAATTAACGGGACTTATCCTTCTTATTATATATTACATATATTATGTGTTCCTTCACTCTGTCCGCAATAGACCGTTTAGTCTGTCCGACGTAGGATTTCCCACAGCTGCAATCAATCTTATACACACCCTTATATCTTATATCATGAGAGTCATGAGTATACCTAAATCGCGAATCTCTTAAAACTATTATTTCAAACATGGCACTGAGCATTGTCTTTACATATTTTTTACCGAGGTTAGATCAGCGGAGACCCTAGCTTGGAGAAGAACTAACAAGAAACTCCGGAAATCAATTTATTATAATCACCCTTAACAAACATAAAAATTACAAAGAGTGAGCAAAAAACACAACGCTGGTAAAACTAAATTTACCTTTCATACAAAATAACACGCAATGGCGGAAACGTCAAATTTAGTTCCAAGTTTGCCGACTGCCAATTTATGTGGCGCGATCTCTAGAAGGATACCTAATAAAACTATTATAAAGCTCATCTTACTCTGAATATTTCGGGTTGTCAGAACATCGCTTTTAACAGTTAAACTAACACAGATATTTCGATATTTCTTACGTATATGTGTAGAGTTGAAACATCAACAAAGGCATTGAATAATAAACCCATCCAATAAATAAAAAATGAATCGCGCCATAAAATAAAGCAGCATCCACATGATAGACTTACAAATATTATTATAATTTATTTATGATTGACACTGGCTTCGAGATTTCGAGTTGAGCCTGTGTGAAACTTGATTTTTATTTAAAACAGCGGGTTGCCAGTTTCAAAAACAGGTGTTATGTGCGATGTGTGGGTGATTTGTATGGTAATTTCGTATGATTATTGCCCATTTCTTAATTTGATTATGCTGAGCATGGGTTTGAGGCATTTTCGACGCATATTTCTTATTAATTATGCGAGCTAACATGATCGTGACTCATGGCACGTGGATAAATTAAAACTTAGATAAGTTTTCTATTTTTATTTATTTTAAACTAGATTGGGTCCTGGATAAGGCTTAACTAGCTGGTTTTGTGTGATTAGGATATGTCTTCTATAAACTCATTACACAATCCTCATACATAAAAATTGAGATAAAGCTATTTGGGTTTGAAAATTCAATATTGCATGTAGGTATTACTAGTACACTAGTATTTACCTAGAAACGTAGCAATCTAAGTTGACAGTACATACTTGTGTTCTTATTCCCTACATGGTAAATCTTGCGTGTTCAGGCTCCTTTAGGAATAGATTTTATTTACTTCTAGTCCCTTAGTCGCCTTCTACGACACGCCGAGAATAACGGCCGCTAGTTAGCATTCTTTTTACGACCAAGCTAATATGGGACTTACATCGCCTGAAAATACTAAACAAAACCGAAAGCAGCTGATAACATATTTTTTTAGTCCCAGATTATCACTGGAAATCATTGATAAGGGTATTTGTATTATAATATAAACAACTACAATATACCTTGCGTGTCATTACATTCTACGAATTAATTAAAATTATAACTGGTACAATTTAAGTTTAAATAATAAAGGCTTTGTCTTTTGAATTAAAGCATTATTTTATAATATAAATAAACAATAAAAACTTAGTAGGAATATTATTAAAGTGTTGAGATTGTTAATCCTATTAGGCGGAGGCTTTAAAGTGTCGAGTTTAATCCTATGCTTCATTATGTATACTGATTATTATATTGTAGGTATGGGCTACGCCAAATATTATCACATGTTCAGAATGATAGACAGAGTGAAGCAATTCTATGAATAATCTTTCAGGAAACTTTGCCAGCTTAACGGGATAGGCCAATAAAATCAGTACATACACGATGACAAAGAACAACAACTGTCCCGATGATTCGACATACATTAAACACATTCACGTCCTTTAATCCCTTTCGTGGTGAACAGAACCTTGGAGATATGTATACTGGGGTTGTGATCTTATGTGGACCATTGGTGACAGGTTGGTAGTCCTTCGCCCAATTTAAATTTATCCCCAGGCGCTTAGTTGCCTCCTACGACATGCCGGGAAAAACGGCAGTTAGCATTCAGTTAACGTCCTAGACTAGCACGGGATTGTATCTGAATCAAAATTAGGTTTATTGTAGTCATACTCACTACAATCTCTCAAAGGAATTACAGTCGTAATACATATGTATATATGTATGTATGTACTTCTTTGTCGGCTGGCTGAACAAACAATTCATTCGCCTCCAGATGTGTTGTAGTTTTTATAATAAAAGCAGGAACTGTCAAAGTGACACTTTAACTTTTGCCGCCTTTCGGTATTCGTCTATTTTTTTATTACTTTTTCGACAACCGTATTAGATGTCAAAGGGATTTATTCATAGCTATCAAAATATGTGTGTTGAGCTTAATTTATGTGAATATGTTGAATATGTGTTCTAATAATTAGAAAAGTATATCACTGAGGTGTCGTAGGAGGCGACTAAGGGACTAGGTGTAAATTTCATTGGGCGATAGACTAGCAACCTGTCACCAATGTTCCATATGACATCGCAAAGCCAATATTTATCCTAAAAAATGTCCTAGGATATATTATATCTCCGAGGTTCGAGATTAAACTTTTACTTTTTAGATTTTTTTACTGTTAAAGAGTTTAATAAGAATAATTACATCCGTTACCTACCCCGCAATCCGAACATCTCATTACGGTACGCTAATCGTATAATCATGACGTCACTCCCTCTGGGGTAAGCAGATACCCTAGCAACCATCCCATTAGGGGCACGTGTCTCTAAAACGTAATTTGGGACTAGATAATGGGTGATATTGGATGTTATGGTGATCTGAGGTTTGTATTAATTTATATACATCACGCCTGATTCCCTGTAGAGGGGTAGGCAGAGATCATGGATCCTGACAAACCGCTTTTGCTTCATTGACACTCATACACACTCGGAAGTTATAGGTACTTCTAACGTCACCCTTCTTCAATATGGTGTCTATCTGACTGTCATATGCCCTATTGGACCGGCCCCTACGTAACCGCCCTTCTATTTCACCCACTGGAATTAGCAATGGTAGGTATAAGATTTATTTTCTCGTAACGTAATATAAACGTTACCTTTATAATTATTCACGGTTCACTGTAAAATAAATATTTATATTTATTCGTTGATTACAACTATAAATCTATATGTGATTAATATTGGTCAAAATATCTCTCGCAGATGTGTGTAAAGTGGTAGAGAAAATATCCTAAGCTATGTAAAATTAGTATATTTCATTAAAAATTCGGTATAAAAAGTAGTTTCCAGCTAGGTTTAGATAAAAATGTCCTGTAATTTACTTATCTAGTCAACACGTTTCATAAATAAGCTTGTAATAAGCCAAACATGATTGCTGAATTTATTAACCAGATATACCGTTTACCCGATTCAAAATATTAAACTTTCTAATGTAGTATGTTATTAATTTTAAACCATATTCAATTTTCGTATATTTATTATATTTCATTGAACAATTTCATAACAAATAATTGCTATTATTTTCATTAAACAATTTCCCAAATTAAGCGGTTGTCATAGCAACGCCACTGCCATTATAAACACGTGGCCCGCGCGTGCATCTCTGACATTCCTGACGTTTCGCTTTCGAAAACATTTTTATTTTAATTATAAAGGGACTAAGGTATTGTGCTTTGTTCCTTGATGGACAAGCTTATTATTGCATATATGCTAAAAAAAATCACGCTGATTTCCCGTAGAGATGTGTAGAATGGTAGAGAAAATATAAGCTTGATAAAATATACAAAATGACTGTATGTTTTGGTACATAAAGTGGACTTTATAGGAATTATTTATTAGAAAATCTTGAATATTAAGGATATCAGGTAACTTAAGTCACTTTTTACTCATACTTCATAATATTTTTAACTTAATACAATACAATTTAAAAATATTTCGCCAAAGTTTAAGAAGTTCAAATCTATATATTTATTCAAAAAAACTAAACACAAGCGTGAAAAACCACATAAATATTAAAACACACACGGCATACTAAGTAAAAAAATCTAAAACCGTCTTAATTAGACAAAAAACCGAACGGGTATTGAATAACTGTCATTATGACGCTACCAAGTGTCAAATCCAAAAAAGTTGCAAAGAAAAAAGGTTAAAAATGCCTCCTGTCACATTCTTCTCGTGTGCAACTATTAGGTGGGTTAATTAGGGGTTGGAATGACAACTCTTGAAAGTTTATTTTGTTTAGATAGCGCGTAGGTTCAGTATGTAGGTAAAATTTGTAGATTTTAATGTATGGTTTAGTATAAATCATGGTTTAATTAATAAGAGGAGTGGGCCTTACGCAATATTTGTATGCAACCAGCGTGGAATTACACAGGGTGAAACGAGGTACGCGGGATGGAGGGGGGATATTACAACCAATTAATACACAGCATTTTGTGAGACAAAACATAGGTATCTTCTTTCTACTACACATTTTTAGACTCCGCAGCAATTAAAACACGCCATTTGGACTCCGCACCGCGTAACGGAGACCACTCCTTACGCAGGGTCCTCTTTATATTTGGTTTGTGGTATAAAGCAATGTTGATGATTTATTTTGAATTTTCAAAGTACCTACTTCAATTTGTCTAAGTTTTAGCACATATATCTACCTACTGTAGTATAAATTAGAAATATTAGATATATTTATAGCTCTTAAAATAGGTATGGGTCACTTAAAGACCGCGTTTTTCACTAGATAGACCCAACGTGATAGGCAGTGAATTTTGCTGTATACAGGTACTATTTTGCTGTATACAAGCACTGAATATTACATATCCCGAAGGATAAGCAGGTTTCTTCACGATGTTTTCCCTAACCGTTAACTACTGTAAATTATGTACGTAAATGAAAACAAAAAATCTCTCTCTCTCTGACTACCCCGCTATAATAAACACATCACTAACACTAAAACATGTTACGTTATTTTACGATAATGTGTATGATAACCGCTGAGTGTGTATGAGGAGGTATATGAGAATAAAACGAAAGTAGTTTGTCAGGATCGGGACAAATGGGGATCCGTAAACTCTGTCTCGTGTGAAAAATACAGACATACATACATATACTCAAACTTCTACCTCCCTAACGGGATAGGCAGAGACTATCAAGCCTTACCTTGAAGCATAATCTATATAAAAATCTCACAACCGAACCCCAACTAAAAAAATCCCAAAACGCGTGACGAACTAAAATACACTGTCTCCCCTTTTGAAACTTAGGGGCGAGTATATAAATCAAAGATGACATAATGATCTCTGTAGCTTTTTAACGGGATTTCAGGTGTAATGTTACGGCGGTTTTTTGGACATCCTGTTTACCCTATTTGAGTATAGCGACTTTAATAGGTTATGGGGTAGGCAGGGGATTGAGTGTCTAATATTGGGCTTAGTATATGTTGTACTTAGAAAAGTGGCATTATTATATGTAGTCACTATTATTATAGTCACTAGTTTATAGTTACGTAGGGGTCGAGAAGATGTATGAGTGTCAATGAAGCGAAAGTGGTCTGTCGGGATCGGGACAAATTGGAGATATTCTTCGCAAGGGTGTACGTAGTGAAGAACAGAAGAGCATGTATGAATGTTAATGGGTGTGAGTGAAGAAAGAGATATTTGTCAGGATCGTTCGTGGTGGCGATCGATAGTCTCTGCCTATACCATTGGGATGTAGAGGTGTGAATATACGTATGTATTATTTACTCTGCAGTTTTGGAAATGGACACTCAATTACTGACTAGCCAGAAAGAGTCGTGAATAAACATGGACATTATTTACTTATATACCATTAGTCGCTTTTTACCATTAAGAAGGAACGGCAGCTAGTTAGCATTTTATTAATCCCAGCTTATGTATGTATAGGCTAAATAGTTATTTTAAAAACAAACTGCGAAAGCGCAAGGAATCCCATTCAGCCGGAGTGGGCCAAAATATTTCGCCTCTTTAGTAACCCGAACCTTTTTGCTCTAAGCTTGCCTTTGATCGGGGGCGTGATAATATCGGTCCTTTTATTAAACGGGGCTCTTCACGGCAATTGTTAGTTGACAATATGAGGATTACGAGGTATTTGGGACCCTTTGTCAACAGTGGAATGAAGTAGCTGGCTTAATGCGATGTTGTCTAAGCCAAGGTGCGAATTAATAAAGATTTTTGGAATAAACATTTACTTAGTAAATAATAAAGTTGTTTCTTTATTTTATTTATGTACTTGTGCAATAATACACTTTTCATCAAAGATTAAAAAGCCCCATTAAAAATAATTTAATTGAATGTCGTTATTTAGCAACCTGTCGCCTATGTTCAATGTGTCATCACAACCTCAATGTTAATACAAAAAGTGACCAATAAGATATAATTGTGTCTCCGACGTGATGTCCACCCTAAAGGGGATTAGAGGACAAGGATTTATCAATTAAATCAATCCTTACACCTCTACGCAGATAATATGTATCTTCCTAACTAATGCCTCTTCCTAACACTTCAGAACATAAAATTTATTTTAACCAATGTGTATTCACGATTACATATATCATATAAACAAAGTTACCTTAACTACCGAAAGACATTCCAAACCACTTACGTAAATAAATAAATAAAAGCAACTATTTACCAAAAAGTTCAATACCTCATTATACTTATTTGAGTGCTAATTATAATGTCTTTAGCCTGAGGGTGAGCAAATATTAATCACTTACCGGTTGGTAACATCTGCGGCGGAGTCAGCTCGTGGCCTTTTTGTCTGCAACAAAAAATAAAAACAAAATCAACAACCGCACTCCTTTTTCTGAACTCATTTGGTCTTGACATAAAGACTCCTTTGTCCGGCTGAATGGGCTATGAGTTCAAGTCTTGTTGATTGCGCGGCTCAATAAGTATTATATTGGGCGGGAGTTTTTTTAATCAACACTTCAATATATTATTTCGGAGAGCATGATGTTTTTCTTATAAATATATGTAAATTCACGTGTTTAATTATATAAATGGTAGATAGATTCTTAATTGAAGCTGGTAAGCGTGAAAATCAATGGAATAGATGGGATATTTCAGGAAAAAATTACAAAATTTACAAAGAAAAATTCACAAAAAAGAGGTATAAATGCTAACCCGTGTTATCAAATCTAGTTTAACGTATGTATGTGCCTTATAATTATGTATGTAAACCTTTCAGTAGTATTACATATCAATAACCCTCTTCCTGATATTTTGCCAATAACCTCGGATGCACATACATACTTATATTACCGCTTCTACATTCCCTACAGCGTAGGTAGGACTATCGATCGCTACCTGGAACGATTCTGACAAATCTCTTGATTCACTTACACACATTAACCATATAATAATAATTGCTCAAATATTATATCCACCTTAAAAGAGGGATCAATACCGTGAACGTATAATACGTATAAAGCTAATAATTTTTTAACCGGTTCAACAGTTCCTTGGAAACAATTTGTCGACTGTGGCCGATGGGTGACAATAATAATGGCGGGCGCTCGGTTCCAAGAAGGTCCCACAAAAAAGGTCGGACGAGAAAAAGGTCGGTAATTGTGACACCATTAATATGGCAACTTATCAGATGGTTTGTACTGAGATTTCGAGAATGTTTACTTTTGTAAATGGGGTATTACGATTTGAAGTGGACAGAACCTTAAAAATATAAAGAGGTATATTTAATGTAACTATAAAAAATATTTACCTACATATATTTGAATACTTTACTTTTACTACTTACAGAATTATTAGCAAAAAACGATCTGAAAGGCTATATAACGGAATTGTGATAGCATTGATGAAGAATATTGGTGACAAGTTGCTAACCAAAAATGTAATAGATTTAATTAAGCCCTAGTCTCTTAGTGACCTAATATCTTGTACCGAAAAAGAGCTAGTTTATCTATATAGTATTATAAACGTTCTAAATCTGAATCTATAATAACCTATCCCTTTGTACAGAAAGCAAAGTTACTTTTGAAAAGTTCTGCAGGTCATGTCAGGTCATAAGATTGTGCAGTGATTCACATTTCGAATCGTATTATACAAAAAAAAACTTACATACATTCAAATGATTAGGTGTCAAATATGCAGTTGGTTGACAGTTTAGTATGGAATGTCATGAAGGGATTTTAGGGAATTCACTATAAGAATTAAATACTGTATTATGTTCTTTTAAGATTTGATATCAAACAGTATTTCTTAAAACTGTAGCTAGTAATACGAGGTGTAGGCGTTTTGAAGTAGTTAACAGATTATTCCGGATTTACTACTAAGTTAAACTCAATAAAAATGTTTTTTTCTTCTGCAAAACTACGTATGCTTGGTTACTTTTGACCTTGTATATATCAACACACTTCTTAACTATTTCACTACTGTATAGAAAGATATTCTATAGCATGTAATATAACTTAGGTTCTACACAAACTCTGCCTTAACCGTTCCATTGACCTTAAACAAATCATACTAACAGCCAGAATTCACTTAACGTTCAAATATTATTACCTAACGTGTCCTACGAGCCCACAGATAATCTGTGAATAATAAATAATAAAACACCGTACACAGATTGTGGCGAGATAATCTGGGCGCCATTAATAAAATTCAGTCGAAAATTTATTTTATGGCCACCTTTTATCGTTGGAGGCGCCACTGAGTCTCTTGATAGGCACACTAGCTTTTCACTTGGGTTTACTTGGGACTGAAGAAGTTTAATCAGCTGACAAGGTGTGCTAAGAAATGATTACTTGAGGTCTTATTAGGTTGAAGACTGGTATGTTTTTTTTTATGTATAAGGAGATTATATTAACTCTATTTTATTATCCATATTTATTAATTTTATATTTGAATGAATAAATTGTTATGATATTTTCACAATCGATGAGAATTTGTTGTGTTTGAATGAATGATATAATGTGATAAATGAGTTAGATGGGTATTAATTACAGAGGAATTGAGATATCACGCTACGGATCCTCACTTTTTAATAACTGGGTGAGTCTTATAACATTCAAACTTCTGGCTAGCCCAGAAAGACCTACAGTAAGTATTGATACTATTTTGTACATACAAATGTACTAGTTCTAATATTCTAGCACTCTTTTGAAAAGTGTCTAGTTTTCAACCCATTTTCTTGTCTTTTTACGCATAAATCTTATCAATACCTAAATATTAAGCTAAAACACTTTCTATATTTACATACAAACATCCACAACGATTAAGCTACAATCGATATTAACTAAATAAAGTTGTCTGCCTATTAAACTATGGACTTTATTGTTGAGGCTATAAAATCTAAAATGCAATAAAATTGTGCGTTTACGTAATCTCTATCAAAAATCAGTGACATGGTCTCTACGTTTTTATGTTCTTGTGTCTTTAGGATTTTTCCAAATTTAAATTTTTTCACGTAACGCATTCTTTACTACTTGTTTACGTTCTATAAGGTGCTTAAGGTAGTTATTTCTGAAGGAGTAGACAGAACCTTGGAATATATGTAGTGGTGCCGGGTAAACATATAATCAAGTTTAGGCCTAAAAGAAACATAACATTTCAAATATACAATATTCATCATATTTTGTCTGCTATTGAAGGCAAAATACAAACGCTTTCATGACCATTAACCCTTGCGGGGTAGTCTGAGGTTCAGATGTCCATCTCCGCAATCGCAAAGGTAGTAATTCTTTGGCCACCTCGAACTCACGTGGTGACCATATGGTCAGTAATCAATGTTACATGTGGTAAGTCATGTCGCCATTTATAAGCACTGTTTGGCAAACAGGTAGGTTTCCTCACGATGTTTTCCCTCACCGTATAATTCGATGCATTTCGTAAATGTGTTTTTTTAACGAAACTGTATATAGAAATTCATTAAACTTCATTTCCATTGGTACATGCTCAAGCGGGATTTTAACTCTGTACCCCACTGATACAAAGTCAAGCCCCAAATGACTGAGCTACGCCGAATCTGCTATTGAAGGCTTAGATTTAATAATGAATAAAATTTACTCGTGTATTTTATATTAGTTAATAACAATTTGCTCAATGACCTGTTCTTGGTAACCTGTCACATTGGTAATGTACTTACATATGTTTCAGTATTTCTTTTATTTTTTATTTATGCTTTATACATATTTTGTATTTATGTAGGTTGCTGGTAGTGGCTGGATGAGGGCCACGAAAGATCGTCTTTTGTGGCGTACCCTTGGGGAGGCCTACGTCCAGCAGTGGACTAATACAGGCTGATTGATTGATTGATTGATTTATACATATTAATAAACTACCCTCAAAATTGACTCATGGGACACATATCATTTAGCTGCATCGAAATATTTAACGATTTGTCTAACTAATGTAAATTTACTAAATTAAGTTGGTTGACACTCTAAATAAATACATAATTCTTTATACTCGTATTGTTCATGCCTTTGAATATCATGGTCGTGAAGGGTAAAGAGAAATGAGGTTGAATTAGTTTATGTTACGATTAAGCCTTTAACGCCCAATTCACGGAACCAATAAAACCTTTTCATAACAAAACCTCCTTGGTCTCAGAATTGACACTTCATTGGTGAGAAAACAAAAAAAAATTAATATGCCACGAGAAGAATTATCTTGAAAAATCATCTTTTAAATAAAATATATCCAGCGATAAATTCCTTAATTTATTAAAAGGCGACTGAGGTGGTACAATGTTGGTGCAGGCAGTGTGACAGAGCGTAGTCATAAATTAGGAGGAGATAAAACAATAAAAGCTCCACGGTTGAGGACCGTTTTGTTATTTGTTTAGAATGTACGGGACGGTGACATTTTTACATTCAAGTTTATGCTTAGTACGCTTTAGGGTTGTGAGAAATTGGGTTTCTGAACGGTTGTGTTTTTATTGACATGTCTCACTAATTTACTAGTTTCTTGCTAGTTTAGAACATGAATAGAATGCTGCTTTCCTTCTGGCGTATGTTTTAGAGAGAAAGTGATTAGGACTGAGGTTTAATTGGGTTTATTTAGTTGATTGGCTAGTAACCTATTACATATATCTGTTCTACATGAATGCTACATGAATGAATTTAATGTCTTTGAGGTTATGCCCAACGCGAAAGGTATCGAAAGGCGTGAAAGTATATGTAAATATGTCTGTTAAGGAATAAAATTTGATTTTTTATTTATTTTATTATTGTCTTAGTCCTGTCCGACCCTAGATAAATAAGTAATAAAGGCAATTATTATATAACCTAAACATATTATTAATTCGCATTAAAGTTTTAAATAAGCGACACCCTTACCTTGACCAGGTCAACATAAATAAAGCGACGACCTATCGAGCCCTCACACCTCGTGTGGAATGTAATTGTAATACCTCCTAAGGTGTATGTGAGCCTAGTAATTCAAGCTTCCCTTTCTTGTTCGGGATTAAATCTAGATTTTCAGAGATGTTTTTATGTACATTTACACCACGTTCAGTGGGAACCAAGTGCTTCCAATTAATAAAACAGAAGAACATGAATTACTATGACGCCACTAGGGAATTTACCTAAAGAATTGTTATTGTTTACACGCCTCTTGTTACCTAACGGGATAGACAGAGACTATCGATCGCCACCTGGAACGAACCTGACAAATCGCTCTCGCTTCAATCATTTACCCATTAACGTTCTCAAGCATGTTCTTCTGTTCTTCACGCTGCATAGACCAGCCTTGAGAAGAATGTCTCAAATTTGATCAGTATATGTTCTACGTGTATTTTAAAAATGTCTTATTAGAATAATAATAACAAGACATATAACAGTCAGATAGACGCTACATTAAAAAAAAACGAGTACGTAAACGTAGTAAGTAAACGTTAGGAGTACCTATAACCGCCGAGAGTGTCTGAGAAGATGTATGAATGTCAATGAAGCGAAAGTGGTCTGTCAGGATCGGGACAAATGGGGATTCGTGATCTCTGCCTACTCCTCTACAGGGAATCAGGCATGATGTGTATGTATGTAAACCTTTGAAAACATTTTATATCATAGGTAGGTTCATTCATTTATTTTAATCTCTGTTTGGTAATGGAATTTCGGAGACTTAATATGTACTTGGTCAACGTTAGCTTTACTGAGAGGATTATCATGGCATGCATATGTAACCAGTTGCTTTTTCACTTCTGTATCCCGTTTAACGAACTAGTATTTATTCACTTGGTACATCCAGAACTAATAAACTTTCGCAATCCCTCAGCTATTCATTGAATAGAACAGACAAGTTAGCGCCCATTTATTTCTCGGATGCCATGTTTAACGAGATGCACGGATAACCTCCTCGTGAAGTATGACCTCCTGGTAGGCAATTTGTTTTGTGCCCAACTAATTTATTACCGATTCGGTTTTATCACGTGTTAGAAGTGGGTAGGGTGGATTCTCGTGTTGGACGATTTATTTAATGTTTTCAAGGTATTAACTAGGTTTAGTAAGTAGTTAGTTTTAGCAGTCCTTGATTTGGGTTACATACGCCGTTTTTAACTAAATAAATATATACAATCTTTATTTTCTTATTTAACTTGTTGTTTTAATTCATTTGATTGAACAAACACTTCATATACATAGTCTCTGAACGATAATGTTCGTAATTTTTCTACTCATTCTATAACTTAATACCAAGATATTTATTTCCAAAAACCAGATACATTAACTATGGATGTGGAAGAACAATTTTTTACTATTCTTTATTTAATTTTATTTAAAATAGTAATATTTTCATTCGCTATAGAATTTTATAGCTGTTTCTAACATTCTTAAATAAATTGTGTGACGAGAATCGGTCCATAGAAAATAGTATGTTTATTTCTTACATCATAAGTTCCTTTCACACATACCAACGAGAGAAAGGAAAAAAAATACAATATTTTGTAGGTAGGTGAGGTACATATGTTTAGTAAACATGTTGTCTGGTACCATTTTTATAACAATGTAAATCAGGCAAAAAGTATTCTGAAACAATTGATTCTGTCCATTCTTTTGAGGATAACTGTGATGCATATATGTATGCTAACGTCAGTATTATGTATTATATACATGTACTGTATACTAATTCATATAGTATGATACGTAATAATGTAATCTTAAAGAGTTGACATTATTTAATAAAAATTAAATTATTAGTAACTAATACTCAAGTGATAACTTAAGGCCATCGATTGATTGAGGTAGTCTATACCACCATAGTTGAAAGCCACCATAGTGGTAGAAATTTGACCCGGTCCTTCCTCAAAAAACTCAGAAACCTGACCCTGACAAAACTCCTGGTCATCCAACCTAATCACCAGGCGTCCATAACTTACACAAACAAAACTACAGTAGGTATAAAAACGTTAAAGATAACGGCTACCTACCAGGCGGTCATAAAGCGCAGCAATTCATCGCCAACCCATCGTTAGCATACCAAAAAATTATCGAATAAGCTGTAAGCCGACCTCCTAGACAGCGCTGATAGCCTGGTGTCAGGTGTTTAACGACCGACTGTCCCGTAGGTCGCCCGTTCGTAATTTGAGAGCCAAGACGAAATATAAACAATAGTTTAGTAACCAGAGTAGGTTATCAGTTGGATATTTTATTGTCGTATACCACTTGCGCATTCCTGGACCAAAGTGTATATGGTTGCATCGAGATGATTTGGGATATATGAGAAAGTGTGTCGAGATTATTAGATAGAGATGTTTTTTACTCTATAACTTCGAAACAATTGTAAAAAGATCCGCCCATAAAATATTAATAACCATTCCGTTTTTTCATCAATGGGATAAGATCGACATTTATTTTAATTCATTAGCTCTGTTGATCCATAGCTGGAAGATTACTGATTAGTTTTTAAAATTAATATGTCTAAATTATCAGAGGTTTTAATAATTTTTATAACAAAGAATCTAATCAATATGACGAAACATGAACATTTAGTCTATTTTGTACATTGTAATTCATATATACAAAAAAGCTCTCTCAATATAAACTAACATAACATAAATGAATCATTATATGTATATTAATAAGCGACTTACCTTACAACTAAACTTAAAACTTAGCAACTAAACTTAAATCTAGAAAGGTTAGTATCAAAGCATACTAAGTACTAACAAGCATTAAATACGATACAATACATGCAACTTGTTTGTGTCAACATGCATAGAATGTGCTAGCAATCTTTACGTAATCGGAATTCAACTTTTATGTCCCTATACTTACGGTGTTAGTTAGTTATACAAGACAGTGTTTTAGATTGTACATGACTAGATATTTAGAATTTATTGTAATTATTTAAACCGTGTTTCTTTGTATTCAGCGCCATGGTTTGCCACCAGTAGCATTGAATAATGATAATCAAGTGTAGAAAATTTTCTGCAAACAACTAAAAACTTAGTCATGTATGTGATTTTTAATTACGTAGCTACTATATACTTAAAGCATATAATGAGCGTGCAAGCATAATGCAGTTGCATTAATAACTTATTGAATAGGTTTTTAAGCAGTATAAATCATACTCCTTAATATGTTGAAAGGTGCAAACCTTTTTTTAACAGCGTATTTACAATCTTTTAAACAGTGCATAGCAAGCAAGAGAAGTGAGATTAATTTTACTAGATTTTAGAGCAGTGCACAAGCTTTACATACGAGATTGCCAATCTAAGGTGCCTTGTTATAAAGATAACCTATGGTATAAAATCTACGGTATTCTACGGTTCCTGACCTTGGGTTCCGGATGTTCGATGCACCGCGGCGAGCTCCCACCGCCGAGGTACCCGCAAGGCATGAGCGTCACCATGTTCCAACAATCATCCCGAAAGCACTGCACTAGCTAACGTCACTTTGACAACGTCACTCTGACAAGCGCGCCATGATTATCGTCTTTTGCGACACTGGTGTATGTTGCTTTTTGACGGATTTGTAAAACTAGTTTTGGTTGTTGATTCCATGTTTTTTGTTGGGTTGTTTTTGTTTGCTGTGTAGGATAAATTGGGTTTAGGATAATTGTAGTTTATTTTTGCTATATAGTTTATTAAGGGTAAAAGATAATGGTGCTTTTTTTAAGACCCTGCGGGTTTCTATTCGTATTTTAGAGATTGGCTTATGATTTATATTTTATTTGTTCAATAACACATTCATTGTACGATCACAAGTTTTCACTGGTGTTTTTAATTAGTTCGTATTTAAATTAAATTACTTAATTCAATTTAAAAATCTTTCTACTTAAAACATTTAAGAACTAAATTAATTCAATTACGCCAAAACTTTTTTGGTAAGCAAGGTAAGTATTTTATCATGTACCCTTACTCATACAAATAACCTCTTACATACACTCGCAATTAAACAGGTACTAACAGCTACTGGTTATTAAAAAAAATGGTGACCACAATAACCAGAAGTTATGCCAAAACGCCAATACATTCTAGTTATAAAAAACCCAAGGCAAAAAGGGGACCACCCACTAAGTTGAACGTCGTATGTTCAATCAAGTTCCATTGATGAAGTTTGACATGATTTGAGGAATTTTAAATGGGATCCCCACTCGCCTCCGATCTTCATTTCACGGCACGATTGCTACTTTTAATTAGGGTTAGGTGATGGCATGCCACCTACTACGGACAAGATAAGATCGTGGTTCGAAAAACAAATATATTACGTATTTTTGATACTCAGTATTTGCTAAAGACATACATAAATATATACACCCGTCTTCTTACAGAGTGTTAGACGGAGATCGCAAATTCTCTGAACCATTCTTCATCTGGTAAACATCGATATTCATGTCTTCTCATACACACCCGGCGGTTATAGTTATACACTCTCAGGCTTTATTTCATATAAGATTATGTGGTGTAGATTAACTTTGAATTTTTCCGTAACCACATTAAACATTATTTTTAAAACGCCGACTATTTCCTATAAAAGAAAATAAAGGTTAAATAAAGGTAAGGTAAAGTTTTTCCTAACTGTACAAGGTATGTTACTATAGGTAAATTATGCTTAAATGTACCTAAAACTACTCCCTACCTAACAATTACATCACTAACATTTTTACTAGGAATCGAACCTTGACCCTTTATATCCTGTATCTTACCAAGGCAATAAATAATCCAATTTACTACTCCTTCAGTAGCGTATCTCGACGGGATATTGGTTAAAGGTGACGCGGGCGCCGGGTCTGCGGCTCTAAGGTACCAGGCGGTCATGGAGTTAAGACGTAAGTAGTAAATCACAGGTTTATTCATTGGGTTGTGAAATTTCTTGTGATATTATGCGCGCCTGGTGAGTTTGAAACGTAAATATGGGTGATTAGTTAATGAGTGGTTTGAATTAAAATTGATAGGATTTATACATGAAATTATTAATAACATACTGATACTATTTATATAGATTTGCTAGACAGTCAATTGAATATCAAAGAAATGTCAATGAAATTATATTTATACCACGGAGACCTATAAATACATAACTAAAGTTTAAAATAAATTAAATATTTACGGAATTAAAAACGATAGACACGCATCATGCCAAATTGTAAATGCGTTGAAACAAATGATAAAATTCAACTTATTACTTCTTTAGGTACTTATTTATTCCAGATTATTATATACAGGTACCTCGTTAGTGTACTTCATTCAAATACGACGTTAACGCACTAATATTTTACAGTGCTTAAATTAAAAAAATAAAGTGTAAAATTTACCTGAAAATTAAAATTCACCCTCTAGTAGATATGAGAAAGTGTTAAGATATAAATGATGCGTTAATGGTTTCAGGATCTGATCAAGAATCACATCCCTAATCTGCCTAATAACTAGCTCTCTGCAAGACAACGGTCGTAACTCAAGTGTGTATAAAACTTAATATAAACTTACATTTTTTATTATTAATTTCAGCCAAACTACACTTTTCTTCCTACCCACTGAATTGAATAATACCTTTGTCTCGATCTCAGAGTGGTTTTAACAAAAAAAACCTTTTGACGTCTTATGTGTTGACACATTGCGAAAATATCGATTGTCATCGGCTGTTCAAGCAAAAAATGTCAGGTAGCGAATGGCTATGAAGGCTATAATCAAAGCCTATGATTGGAAATGTGTACGAAATATTGCATCTGCTTTCGAGGAATTGGTTTGAATTATTATTATTTGAAAACAGAGTTCAATAGGTACTAGAGTATTTATTATACATACAAAATTTATTGAATAAAAATTAATGTTATCCATTTAAAACTAATGGTTTTCTGCGTCACTACTGCGTCTCTACTGTTAAAAGTAGTGTGTAGTAACTAGAGTGCATAAATACTAATGCTATCGACGACTTATTTGTAGAGCTTTCTAATCTACATATATGTTGAGATCTCATTGAACAAGGCAATTTACGTAAATATCCCGTAATAACCCCACAGAACAAAGAGTTTTGAAGAAGTCATAAGTAGAATTGTGTGCAAAAAGAGTTAAAAATTACGAAGCTCACTTAAACGAAACGACTTATTTCATGCGAGATTCTTTCTTTTTTCGATTTCTTCAGGTGAAAATCACCACGCTGGTATTACTTGTATATCCTAAATACAACGACTTATACCATTTGAGTTTTTCTCACCGGTAAAAAAATACGACACGATTAACTCGCCTCTAGTCTATTGCCTGAATACTCAAACATTTAACCCCCTAACATCCAGTACAAATCACCTAGTTAAAGCCATAGTCAAAAGATTTTTATTCAATATAAGCACAGTAATATACAATTCATTGAACGTCTAAATATATTGAGTAGCACTGGTTGTCTTACAACTGACTCTACCGTTGGTTCGAAAGCCCTAGCTTGGAGAAGAACAAACAAGAAACTCCAGACAAACAGCTAGTTACATACTCGTAGTACCAAAACCGCACTAGTACCTAATTACGCGGACAAACGGCCTACAATTCCTTAAGGCGAATCGATTGACCATACAAGTTATGTGGGGACGAATCGGTAAAATAACGTCCAAACGGCAGAGCAGGGCCCTAACTAAACGGTATTTATGAGCAAATGAAATTCAATTGGGTGGCTGTACGTGTGTGGTGCGTTTACACGGAGCGAGTGGGATATAAATTGGTGTGGTGTTTAGTGTGCTTGTAAGCAGTTAAGCCACGTTAAGCGTTGTTTTTTAATGTAAAGAGTTTACGAGTTATAGCGGTAAGGTAATGGATAATGTGAGGGAACTTATAGAATTTACAGTGCAAAGAAATAATTAATTCCAATATTGGTTATGGTAAGAAATGGTTCTGTGATAACTATTCTTGTAGAAAAAATATAATTGTTAGCAAGATATACAATGTAAAGGAAATAATTTAGACATTCTTTTTACGTCCCAAACTAGCACTGTCACCAATATTCCATAATAACATAATGTAAAATAATAATGCTAAAAAGTGACCTCGGAGATATCATGTATAACGTCTTTGAGATTCTGTCTACCCCAAAAGGGATTTAAGGACGTAAATATATATGTAAACGAACAGGAATGTGAGATTAGTAAATATAACATATTATTAGATTGGATAAAACGCGAAAAAACCTGCCTCCACTCAATAATGATAGGATAAACATGGCGATTACGGAACATCACCTATGTCATAAATATCATCATCTTCACTAGTAGGTTAATGATATTTCATTTGACAGCCCATAAATTCATACAT
Source organism: Leucoptera coffeella (assembly GCA_030578115.1). Lineage (NCBI taxonomy): Eukaryota > Metazoa > Arthropoda > Insecta > Lepidoptera > Lyonetiidae > Leucoptera > Leucoptera coffeella. The sequence goes on along the minus strand of JAMBLF010001407.1, from coordinate 1,659 downwards.
ATGTAATATATAATATTATATTTTGTGAGGCAATATTTTAAAAAACCTACAGGACTAAACAGGTAGAGAACAGGCCTCGAAATCTCGTGTACCGGTCGAAGATCCCCGATAAGGATCAACGAGTCAACTCGATTCGATATTAGGCATAAATTAATCGATTATTATCGATGCCAGGTTAGCGTCCAACAATTATACGGAAAGGAACAGCTGATCGGAATCTTAATTATAAATAAATATTTTATTGTTTATTTATACATGGTGCTGGCCAGGGACGTATATATAATGCTAAGTATCTGCCATTTTTATTTTATTTTTATGCGGAGTAGAGTGAAAGTTGGAAATAAAAGTTTTTCGTTTTCTCACTAGAAAGGAAGAGAATTATTAATTTTGAGTAGGCCTATAGATCGCATAAGCTAAAATAAAAATAGCTATCTTAGCATTTATTCCTTAGATCTTATGTTTAGGTGCATAACGGTTCAATTGTGAAAGGCGAATATAAAAGTTTTTTTTTCTAGCAAAGCTCGTTGAACGAATTAATTAATATTTTTGCATTTGAAATGAAATGAAATGCTTTTTATTCAATATGAGGATCATAAAATCACTTATTGAAGGTCAAATTTATCGAGTATAGGTACCTATAGGTAACTTATAATTTATTTACTTTGCAACTGATATTAACCTTCTTTGGTTGAACATTATGCTTGTAACCTATTATTTTTAGATTATTCTGTGATTTATTTAAGATATTAGTACAAAATTTTGTTTAAGTAAAATCACGATTTCTTTATTACCTGCTGTACCTATACGTTTTTTAAAACACAAAAAAGTAAATTAAAAAAAAAATTATGTGTATTGAAATACTATATCAAAATAATTTCACTAACGGTAAACTACGGAAACGCGCGATTCAGCCCAACCGTGGGATCTTTTATTAACGAGCCTAATACAAAAAATATATAAAAAGACAGCCAGCATACAATTCGTACAATACAAAGAATATTCTAAAAGCTTCCTATGCCGGCTGAAACACAATATCACATACCACGCTGGCTGAATAGATCACGTCAGGCACATCCCCGACTGTCAGTCGCCCCGCCTTCCTAGAGCCACGCCCTTTCCTTTCGAAACTTTTTGGTGAAACCTCTTATTTGAAAAGGCGCGAAGCAAACAACGCCTAATGGAAAATAACAATGGCGCTTTTTCTAAGCTTAATGGAATGGAAATTGCTTCTTGTGTTATTGCGGCTGCTGCCAAATGGAATTTTCATATTGTCTTCGCGGTTTTTTCGGTGATAATTCGTTATGAATGTGGAATTGGAAAAGTTTTCTACGTACTTTATAATATTTATATCACGGAAATATTTTATCAAGAATAAATAATAATTATTAGTTTATTGTCACAAACTTTTCTAACCAGGTGACAGGGAGCGTCGCTACTGACGCCAATATTGTTCTCGGTTTAAAAATTTACAATTTAAAGACAAATGAAAATTAGACGTTTCTAATTAGTTAAGGGCTTATGTTTATAGCACTGTATGATCAATCTTTTTGACTTCGTATTTGCTGTGGTGAATTTAAAAAACGGCCGGGACGAACGGTAAATACGGATAAAAATTCTATGGATTATTTCAATACCCACTTAGTACATAACCGAAATGTA